>PVJO010001853.1:0-158817 GCA_004026905.1 Hystrix cristata
GACTGTGTCTGATGCTACTGTTGTTGCTGACTGTACTAGTTTAGCTAAGGTGACATAATTGTTCTACTCAGTTCTTCCTTGCATGCCAAGACTAAGACTGGCAGAGGGTCACAAATAACACTATAGGCCAAGGTCAAAGAACTAAGGTATGGCCAAATAGATATCAGCCTCTCAGCCCCAATAAATCGATGAGGCAAGGCTATTCCCCTTCTTGACATCTTCCCAAAAGAATTAAAAGCATCATACCACAGCGATATATGACCACCCATGTTTATAGCAGCACAGTTTGTAATAGCTAAATCTTGGAAACCACCCATCAACAGCAGAATGGATAAAGAAAATGTGGTTTTTTTAAATACAATGGAGTACTACTCTGACATAAATAATGATAAGCTTGAGATATTCCTAGGTAAAAAGATGCAACTTGAGACCATACTCTTAAGTGAAATAAATCAGACACACATGTTTAAATACTGCATAGTTTCTCTGTTGTGAGAAAGTGAAAGTGTAAATAAAGACTAAAATGTATTATATTGGGAAAGGGAAGAAAATGTCCAAATGGGAAACAGAACAAGGGAGGGGGAAAGGAACAGAGGGACAAGAGAAATAAGAAATGAAAGGAAAAAATGGAAGCAAAGGTTTTGCAAATAGGGAGGGAGGAGGGGGTGAGGGGAGGGGAATGGGAAAAAAAGAAGCGGCAAGATATATCGTTACAGGTACAAATCCCCTATGATGAATGTTATCACTGTGTACTTTAAAATGTACCATTAAAATAAAATTTTAAAAAATAGTCTTCCAATGGTGGGCACCAATATTATCTGTTTTACCATGCAGGTTACAGGGCTATAAAATCATAAAAGCTAATTTCACAGCTCACATGAGAATGTCAACTCATGACTTATAGTCACCTTCATTAAAGCATTGGCCATTGTTTTAGATACTCACCCTGGGAGGAAAATCAGAGAAACATCCTTCTTTGCTGTGGGATTGGAAACCAAGGAAGAGTTGAAGTCCCATGTGGACTCTGGGGAGGACACATAGGATGTAAAGTGTGTTGTTCACACTTGGTGGCATTGATCATCCCAGCTGTCCCACTTAACCAGGAGAGCGCCCCACCTTGACAGGAGCTCCAAGCAGCCCCCATCAAGCGGCACTGGGAGGAAGGTGAGTCCTACTTACTGCTCCTGCCTTGGAGCTCTGGTTCTAAACTCCAGACCCATGAGTCATTTGTGGGGTACAGTTGCCAAACTTCCCCAGACGGTACTGCACGGTACGGGATGGGATGGTTCCCGTCAAGTCTAGGTGCCCTGCTTGGATTCCTAGGGGCATTATTTGAGCTCCTAGGACAGGTGCCCCAGACCCTTCTGACATTTGAGTCTCGGAGGGCCTAGGGGTGAATGGAGGCAGAGAAGGGAGAAATCTACATGTCTGTGACCCTTCCGTCTGTCTGTGACATGAAAATGGAGCTGGAAGTCCCCAGAACCTCTGTTATCCTGCTGTGAGTAAACGTTGTGCAGTTTGGCTGTGTTGCTTCTGAAAGGGACCACTTGCTCCTCAAGAAAAAGAGCTGCAATCTGTGATGGGTAATTTTAGTTGTCACTTTGACTGGATTGAGGGGCACCTGGAGGACTGGCAAAGCGTTGTTATGATTTAGATCTAGAAAGTCCCCCCAAAGGCTCACGCGTCCAGTTTAGCCTTTTAGAAAGCTATTGGGCCTGGTGAAATGAGAAAGTAGAAGGTAAGATTTTTACTGTTCTTAGACAGCAGACCCCAGATTCTTCAGCCTGTGAACACACACTTGCGTCCACTGCTGTCCAAGATGAGACCTCCATATCATTGGGCCGGGCAGCTCTCAGTTTCCCGGGCTGTCCAGCCTGCAGATGGCATTGTGGGGCCCTCCATCCTCCCCTGGATGAGCCTGTCTAATAAATCCGCTCTTAGAATTATATATTCATTCTGTTGGTGCCATTCCTGTGGAGAACCCTGACTAAACCAAAGTCAGACAACTGTGAAAACTCATTTGTATAAAACAAATGGCCCTACAAGGACAAGGTGTAAATGTGATGAAGTCATGCCTCTGTGGAGAACACTATGGGCTGAACTGTGACACTCCTCCCTCCAGCTCATAGAGTGTCACTCTAGCCCCCAGTCCTCTTAATGGGGCCTAATAAGGACATAGGGTCTTTGTAGAAATAATCCAATTAAAATGAGGTCGTTAGGGCGCGATCTGATCCAGATAGTGTCCTTATTGAAAGGAAATTTGGATACAGGAACACCACCATATAAACATGAAAATAACTGTCTACAAGCCAAGGAAAAGGGCCTGGAACACATCTTTTCCTTAGAAGAAGCCAACCTTGCCAGCACTTTAATTTGGACTTCTAGCCTCCAAAATTGTGAGAGAATAAATTTCTGTTGTTTAGGTCACCCATCTGTGGTACTTTGTTACAGGAGGCCCTGGGTGCCCACATCCACCTACAGTCTCTTCTGAAAGCCCAGTGAACGCCTGACAGAGGACACTCCCTCAGAATCCATTTTGCCTCAGGCAGTGGCCTGACCGCCTCAGCTAGGCCTTCCCAGAGTTCTTTCCTCAGGAAGACCCCTTCCAAATGAGGCAGCTTCTGAGCTAGGTTCCTCTCCACAGACTCCAGAAGCCTAGTTATGGGGTGACCAGACTAAGAGCCAAATGCTTGGTGGATACGGTAGCCAAGAATTTCACCGAGTTCAGGATCTTCAGCTACCTCTCCTTCAAACCAACCCCTTTCAGCATCCGGTCTCTTCCCGGCTCGATTCTCATTCTCTGATGATGTCTAACATTCTTAATATCTGGGCCCTGATTCTGAAGAGTCCTCTTTATACCACTGCTGCCCACATGGTGGTCCTCCCCACAGCCCGGCCTTTTCGTGCCCGGGACCTTCCCTGTACCTCAGCTGCCACCAGATGGCCACGCCTGAGCTTTATCCTCACCAGGAGCTTCTCCTGGTCTGGCACATCCTCTTTTATCCCAGCCTCACAGCCTTCTGTCTCCCCCATTGCCCTGAACCTATTCTACCCACCACTTTCATTTCTCTTCACACCATTAAACCAGCATCTTAGAAGAAGGAGCTCTCCTGAGATCCGCTATTAAAAATCTGCGCCTGCTTCCCTAGTCAGACATGGCTTCTCACCCATCACCCCACTCATCTTGCACTTGCACCCTGATCTCAGTCTTGCACACCCTTCACCCTTGTACAAGACCACAGATTCTGCTTGTGTGGCTCACCTTTGACCCTTCTGTCCACTCAGTTATATCTGCTGCCGGAGGCTTCCTGCTTCCCCAGTCCCATTAACTGGCGTCTCTACTTGGCCCAGGCTCAGCCCTGTCCATCCACACAACCAACCTCTTTTAAAGGGTGGGGTCAGGCAACCCTACACATTTGTGTCCCATAGACCCCAGTCCCTTGACTTCATTCCCTCGCTCATCTAGGAGTTCTGCCCTCTTCACACTGCCCTTAATTGATTTACTTTCCCATTTGCCCCGATACTGCTCTGGCCTCGACGCCTCCTCCATGAGGACACAGCCTTGCTCGCTCTTCAGCTGAGGCGGAGCACGCGGATGCCCCCATATCGGCACTTCTGAGAGTGGGGGTGCTGTACATCTGTGTGCGACAGACTTCCGGCAGGAACGAGCACTGATGTGCAAGACAAGAAGGAATAGCAATGGCTGTTTCTAGCAAGAGCTTCCATCCTGGGCTGGGACCTTGGAAGTCCACTCAGTTCCACAGAACCTGCTGCATGAAGTAGAAGAACAGGAGCCCTGGAATTCAGCCTAAGAACATGGGACCTCAACAAGAAAAGCAGAAACAGTCAGAGCTAGAGAGGAGGAGAAAGGTGAGCACCAGGCCAGCAACATGGCATCTCAGGGAGCGAAATTTCCCGAGGGGAGACGTGGGTGTGACACATGGTGCCTGCCGCCCCTTCGTGGGGAATGTGTGTGGGGTCTGCCTTAGCCTTGCTTACTACTGGTGTCAGGACCATGTCCCAGGGGCTGAGGACAGCTGGTGGCACACAGCATGACTCTGGAGAGAGGACCGATTGCCCCACTTGTGCTCAGATCCCAGGTCTTCTGGCTCCAGAGGGAGGAGGCTCAGGGTCATTATTGTCATCCCTGCCAGCCCTGTCTAAGTGGCCAGAGTGATGTCACCAAGCCAAGAGGGGACAGGAGCCAGAGAGGAAGACGGGGTGGCCCCCACTGAAACTGCTGCCTCCTGACCCCTCCTCCTGCCCCGTTCAGCCCTCAGTGCCCACCGTGGGGGTTTCCATCTGGTCTGAGCAGGTCCCCTAGCGCTTCGTGTGCTGGCCCCTTCTCTACATATTTTGTCCCTTTCTGCTTCTCTGTCACCTGTGATGTAGCCAAGGCACCTTGGCCAGCCTTTGTGTGCTGTTTGGCCCATTCGACCACCAGAAATATGAGCTGAATAAACCTGTTTGCTTTATAAAATTCTCAGCCTTAAGGAATTGGAATCGTCATACCACAGGTATATATGCACAACCTTGTTCATAGCAACACAATTTGTAATAGTTAAGTCTTGGAAGCAAACTAAATGCCCAACAACCAATGAATGGCTAAAGAAAGTGTGGGTTTTCTACACAGTGGAGTACTATTCTGCCATAAAAAAGGATAAACTAGAGTCATTTGTATATAAATGGATGTTCTTTGAGAACATTCTATTAAGTGAAATAAATCAGACACTCATGAGTACACATCAAATTGTTTCTCTGATATGAGAAACCATAACTATAAATAAGGACAAAGAGGTGTAATAGATATTATATAAAAAGAAGATAATATACAAAGGAGAGGAGTACTAGAAAGAGAGAAGGGAGAAAAGCAGGAAGGGAAAAAAGAAAGGAAAAGGGAAAGGGAAATCATGGAGAAATATGAATAAACTCGCTGTAAATAGGGAGGGAGGGAACAGAGGGGAGGGGTGGGGAAGACGGGGGAGAATCAAGATGCATCATGTACAGGTACAAATGAAATGTGACGAATGTGATCATTATGTGTACAATGTGCCAATACATGTTCTTGGTTAAAATTTTTTAAAAAAATACTAACCTGCTTGTCCAAAAATATAATATTTAGAAATGCTCTAAAAAAAGAAAATGGACTAAGGCCTTTATGTACCAACACTCACCACATGTGTTCACACACACACATGCACATGCACACACTTGCACACACCCTGGACAGGTACCTGTCCCATCAGTCTCCACTCTCCTCTTCCCGCTCCAGACACTCCATAGCTCCAGCTGTGTTGCCTCCCCCAGCACAGAGCCCGGGTGCAACCACCTGTCATTATTGTCTTTCCAAGGGACCACCGGCCATTCCACACCTCTCCTTCCCCAACATATTTCCGTAAGAGTGCCTGGCACTTCCTCTCCTCCTCGCCTGCAGCCAGGGCAATCAGGATTCCCACCCGAGACAGTACCCAGGCTGTACCTTGTCACACACCCTTGGGAAAATCACAGCCAAGCCCCAACTCCCAGATCCAAGTTAGTCTCCCTCACTTTTATTATACCCAAATCTGCAGCAGCATCCATCTGACCATGTCTTGCAACTCCAGCCCACCTTACTCTCTACGTCACCCTTTCTTCATTCATTCTCTCACTGCTATGGCCTGCAATGCCACCAGCCTCCCAAATCCCATTCCTCTCCTCTCCTCTCCTCTCTGCCAGGGTGTCTCCTCCCTCCTGCAGCTTGAAGTATGATCAGAACCTCCACTACCTGTCACACATTTCTCCCTGGATGCTGGGAAATTTCAAACACTGAATTTCAACCTAAATTTCAAAGTGGAACTTTTCTGTACGGCTTCTAATTAAAGATTGTGGCTCAGAGAGGGAAGCCCACATCTTCCTGTCTTACTCCAAAATGAGTGTGTGGTGTGGCGCTAAAGGAGCATGTGGTGATGATGTTGCCCATGTGGTTGCTAAACTAGGGGTCAGTTGTTCCACAATGCAGATCAGTCGCAAAGAGAGCTAGAATTCTGACTGCAACTTTTCTGGAAGAAAGATTTACCATAGCTAAAAGCTTTAGAACGATTCATTCTTTTCCTGGAGGTAACTGCATGTTATGCTACTATTAAATAACATCCCAATTGAAAAGCTGATGCATTCATGGGGTGAAATGTCTCCGTCATTGCATGCCGGCTATGTGTGACACAGCTGCCTTCTCTTCCTCCATGTTCACTACCAGCTTACTCATCTGAACCCTCTCTGCATTCCACCTCTCTCTGTCTGACACTGTCACAGACAGCACCTGGTGCAACCAGTTATGTATCTTAGGGATTGCTGGCCAGGATGCCAGGCACAGACGGGTCACAGGTGAGCTCCCACTGGGGTGACAATGCCCTTTGATATCCTTGTGGAGAAAGGGAGTGGTTTCCATTTTTCGTTCCTGTTAGAGAGAGGAGGTAGAAACATATTCTCTTACATGTCTCGGTGCCTCCAGCAAGAACCAGTGTAACAACAAAGGAAATTCATTTGCTCACCCCGCTTGGTGCGTGATCTGTTTATTCACGGAAAGACATGCATGCTAGGTTGAATATAAAAAGTGAAAGCCTGCAACAGGATTTAAAAATGGTGTTTACAGTCTTATTAAAGTTCAATCACAGCAGGAGAGCAAATCATAAAAGTACATAATGCACTTTAGAGATAATAGAGCTGCCACAGAGTGAATGAAGGATGAGAACTTCCCGAAGGCTTGGGGAGGGGAAATATAGACACATAGGAAGGTGGGGTGAGCAGAAAGAAAGACCCAAGCTGCTGACTGAGGCTCCTGTGGTTTGGATATGGTTTGAGTGTCCCACAAAGTGTCATGGCCTGGAAGCCTGGTCCCCCATGTGACAACCAAGGTGGTGGAATCTTTAAGGGGTGGAATGTAGTGGGAGGTAATTGGGTGGCTGGGGGTGTGTCCTCAGAAAAAATTAATGCTGGTCTCAGAGAATGAGTTAGTTTCCTCAAGATTGAGTTGTTATAAGAAGAAGAGTAAGCCTGACCTCCAAGTCTCATAGGTGTCCTGTTTCATCATGTGATCTCTCCCTCTTGCATGTACACCTGCCATGATGCTATCTGCCATGTTGTAATGCAGCAAGGGGCCCCTTGCCAGAAGCTAAATTGATGTGGCTGCCCTCTCTTGAACTTTCAGCTTCTAAAACTCTGAGCTAAATAAACTTCTTTCTTTATAAAATATCCAGCCTCAAGTGTTTTGTGATAGCAACAGGAAATTGAATAATGCACCTTTGGTATACACTTCCCTAAAAAATCAGGACATAAGCATCTTGAATTCTACTATTTCTTTCAGAGAATCTTAAACCTCATGACCACGAAGAATATGAACTGAGGTGGGAAGGAATTCTTGCTGTGAAACAGGGTTTGTGATGTAAATAAAATAAAATTAAAAATCTTTCATAGTCTAGTGGCTTGGGAGGCTGAGGTAGGAGGATCACAAGTTCAAGTCCCAGCTGGGCAACTTAGCAATTTAGTGAGACTGTCTAAAAAAACAAAACAAAACAAAACAAAACAAAAAACCCACTGAGGATAAAGCTCAATGTACTGGCCTTGGACTCAATCCCCAATACCACAAAAAACAAACAAATAAATCAATAGCCACAACCATCCCAGGCCAGCTAACCTGGGGACATCTTAGGGACAGACCAGTGAACACTTCAGTGCCCAGTGGAAAGAGGTTTGTCACATTCAGAAATGGCCAGAAGGTGTCTCTAAGACATCAGTCACTCTTCAAACTGGGACGAGAGTGTCCCTTAGGTCCAAATAATAAGGAATAGGTGATGTTCTAGCCAAACTGAAGCCCATAGGTGGGTGATCCAGGGGAGCAGGGAAACCTCTTGCTCACTGTGGCCCTGGAGGCTGGGAGCTGCTCTGGTTCCCACTGAATCTGGTGTCAGCATCCTGGGTTCAATTCTCTGTTCCAGGAGCAACGACTTGGCAGGTCTGAGCAGGCACTTACCTCTCCAGGTCTTTCTTCCCTTGTCTAGGGAAAAGGAGAATCTGGAGAGTGAGGAGCACAGCTTGTGTGATGATTAAGCTTGACTGTGACAATTTGATTGGCTGAGAAGCCACCTAGGGGATTAGTGGAGCACACTTCTGGGTGTGTCGGGGTGGATCATGGAGAAGTGACCTTGGGTGCTATATCTGGCTCTCTCCTCTCTGATACTGTTCCCCTGCTCTGCTTCCTGGATGTCATGAACAAAGCAGCTTTGCTGCACCATGCCCTTCCACCATGATGTTACTTGGAGCCTTGGAGTTAACAGACCATGGACTGAATCCCCTGCAAATGTGAGCCAAATAAACATCTTCAAGTTGTGGCTGTTGCATATTGTCAATGGGAGAGCTGATGAATACAGTTTATAAATATTTTAAAACAGTGTATATGAAGAGTTTATCTAAAAGTACCTGAGACATACGTATGCACAAAGTGCTGAGGAAAAAGTTGGAAAGTTCGCTATTGACATGATCCTCCTGGTTCCCGGCAGAGATAACTACTCTTTGGTCTCTACTTCTTTTCCAGGGCAGATGCCCCCCGCCATGAGTGGGCTTGCCTTGCCTAACCCAGGGTCGGCCCGGACACTCGGCACATCCCTCCCCCAGCAGCGTAGACATGAATTGGGAAGCACATGACCCTCTTCACTGATGCTCCTGTCTCAGGAATTACTCTCTGCATGATGACATTGAGGGGTCACCTCTGCCTCCTCTCTAGAGAACGTCTTCCTGAGATGGAAGCCAATGGGGAGAAATAACAACTGAGAGATGGAGAAAATCGGGAAGGCCCCTCTGAGACTCGAGGATCCAGCAAAGCCAGGAGCAGTGTTCCTGTCACAGGAGCTAGGAAGTCCTCTCCTCAGGTAAAGCTACTTTAAATTGGATTTCTGTCTCTTGCCTCTAAAAAACCTGGCAAAAGCATTCTGTCCTACTTAGGGTGGAGACCATGAATAGATGCCCACCAACCATGATGGCCAGAGTCAGTCTGAACTATGAACCCAAGTCACCTGCAGGGCCATTAAAACACACATGGTCTAGGTCCCAACCTTGGAGATTCTGACTCAATATACCTGGAGGGATCTGGGCCTTTTTCTCTTTTCAATAATACAGTACGGAGAACCGGGCACTTCCAGGACATCTCAGCTACTGTGGGGAAAAGGAATAAGGCCAAAATCGCGATAAGGCACATCATTTAGACTTCCACAGAAAAGTTACAGAAGAGCTATAATATTATTTGACTTGGTAAGAAATGAGCCCTTTCCAATAATAAGAATGACCTTCCATGTGATACAGCCTGAGATCCAATGTTGGCATTTTAATACTAAGAAATCACTGCCATCCACCCTAATTCAGGTTCACTTTGCATCTGACCGCAGTTACCCCCTTCCACTGGCATGGCCTCCTGGAACACATACATCAGCGTGTAGCTGTTGTGTACACTGTTGCACGCCCAGCCCTGGGAGGGCCTGACCAGTCCTATGAGCCACAGCGTGTGGGTGCCCATCTCCATCCAGTGGGCTCTTTCCCCAACCCCAGCTAGGCTTCTCTTTTCTCCATAGGCATTCCGCAACAGTGTCTTTGTTTAATAAGACCTTTCCCATCTGAAGGAGAAACAAGGGACTTCCTCTTTGCTGTGCTCCAGTGTGAGACGAGGAGGAGGCAGTGACTGTACTATTTGACTCAGGCTCTGTTTTAACTATCTGGGCTCTGCAAATGGCCACAGCCATCCAGCTAACAGCCTGTCGGGCTCAACCTCCAGCCAGGTCACTGGCCTCTGGGGTCCACAGCCTTGCTTCCATGTTACCTCTCAGCCTCACTGCCTTCTCGTGCCCACATCTCGGACTCCTTTGCATTCATAAATTGTGCGTTCCCTTTACATGCACACTGGCTGCAAAACAGCCCAGTCCTTGGAAATGGTTGGGGGTGTCATGTCCAGCTTCCTAGGCTTCTCCTAGACCAGTGGAACGGGGCCCTGGAGCTGGGACCAGGGAATCAGCATTTTACTCAGCCTCTGCAGCATTCTGGGAACTCTGAACCAGGCAGCTGAGCCCTAAGCAGGGCACAGTGGGGCTACTGGGAGGCCACATTGCCATGCTGTCTCCCCCTCACAGGTCCTCTGGTCAGGGGCCTTCAGACAAAAGGACAAAAACTGGACCTTCTGTTAGGTGGCATTTCAGAAAACTCTGTTCAAACACCCTGAATTTTGAGGCTTGGAAATAGTTATTATTTTTGCCCTCATTACCTTCTTCCCCTATTTAAAGCATAATCATTGTCAAAAGAAAACTGCAGCTACACACAACCCTGCCGCAACCTCACACAATAGACACTAAAAATAGGGCTCTGTTATGAGCTCGCGAGGTTCTCCAGAATGAAAAACTGTCTCTACCTATGACTGGAGGGCCATTCTGGCCTGTCTACTGACATCCGTTTTTGCCTTTTCTTCCCCCAAAATAGCCTGTATGCTCCTCTGAAAGACCTCATTTTCTGAGGGACACGGACCCTGAGCACTGATCAAGGGACAAGGCTGGCTGGCCCCCGACTCAGCCTCACTCTTTGGGTTTTCTGTTTTGACTCACAATTCTGCCACCTCTGGAGACAGAAGAGATCCAGAACCTTCTTGGCAAATGTCAAGATGGGATGACATCATCCCGTCCCGCCCACACCTGGCATTAACCCAGCGTGTAAAGGCACTTAGAGAGTTTCATGCCGCCAGCCCAGGCAGGAGAGGCTGCCCAGAGCATTCTGTCCAGAAACATGGAATCACAGAGGAGGAGACCCCAGAGTGGCTTCACACAAGGCACATTAACTCAATGCAAGCATGAGGATGCACGCGGCGCAGAGGTGGGACGGTGAGGATTTCGCAGGGGCAGACATATTGCTGCCTTGGCATGACAGCAAATCCTCACGCCCTAAATAGCACAGTTTCTTTCTAAATCCCTCCTGGCATCTGCCCACAGCACCCACACCCAGGAAATCGTGGGCGTGGTCTGTTTGCACCCACTGCGGTGAGCTAGAACAATTTCACTCACTTGAGAGAAGAATATACACACAGGAAATGACTGCGAAGTAGAGAAGGGCCAACTTTCAGGGAAACATTCCATTCTCTTTGGCATTCCCTTCTGTGGCATAGACCCACTGAGACTATTACAGGCAATAGCCTGTGCTGCATCATGGCCCCGGGTGGGCATACCCGCCTCCACTGTGTGGCGCCTCCTCCTCACCTGGCATCTGGAGACCAACATGTCCCAGACCTGCTGCAGGCCTCCTCTGGGCCAGGGGCTCTGACCTTCTGCAGCTGCACCAATCTGGACCTGGCTTTCTTTTCTCTTCCAGACTGCTTTAAGTGATTCATTCAGGAATGGAGAAGGGCTCGGCAGGGTGGGCTTGACGCCACCACAGGGCTTCACTATCTGAGAACATCAACCCAGATCCCCACTCATCATCCAAGGCCCTTCCAGGAAGTTCCTTCTCTTCATCTTGTGTGGTGTGGCTCACGGGCCCACATTCGTGAGGCTGGGACCTCCTGGATGTCTCCAGTCCTACTAACTGGTGCCTTGCTGGGGTGCATGGAAGCCTGGGCCCCTTGTTTCTTTCACGTGGTCTTTTTGTCCTGCCAGCTTGGCTTCCTTACAATGTGGTGGCTGGCCCCAGGAGCTAACCTTCCAAGGGAACAAGTGCTTTTCAAGTCTCTGCTTGCTGTCCTCTCACTAAGGTCCCATTGCCTAAAGCCCCAGAGACACTTACAGAATGTGGGGCTTTTTTGTGAGTTTTCAAATATTAACAGTCTATTGCCACCAATCACTCCACAAATGCAGCCCAGTCAGGGATAGTCAGATCTGGTGCGCGCTAGCCCTATGTTTTAGTTACTTACTAGTTGCTGGAACAAAATACCCAATGCCTACAAGTTAAAGGAGGAAAAGTTTATTTCAGTTCATAGTTTGTAGCAGTTTCAGTTCCTACTTGGCTGGTTCCAAGGCAGGATGACATGGCAGAGAGGCCTGGCAGAGGAGAAATACTCCATGGCATGGCAGGCAGGTAGCAGTGAGCCATCGAGGCAGGAGATATGTATATATCCACCCTTCCAGGCCACACGCCCAGTGACACACCTCTTCCCACCAGGGTTGACCTCCTAACATCACACTCAGCCATAAATCCATCAGTGGACTAATCCAGCATCACATCCCCATGACCCAGTTACCTCCCAAGAACCCCACGTATGAATGCACGAGGCTTTGCATAAACAAGTATAAACAAGTGTGGGTGTCTCGTTTTCTCCAGGAGGACGCTAGGGTAGACATACTCAGTATGACAGGGAGAACTGGCTGACTCTCTTTAACAGGCAAATTCTCATTAGCGCCAAAAGAAGTTTGAGCATATTTTTGGCCTGTTCTTATTGTTTTGATTTTACTAATCTCTTAACTAATCTTTTAAATGAAAAAGTAAGACACATCTAGTTCACTGCTTACATTCTTCAAATCCTTGGATTTGACCAACAGTGGCTGTTTCCATGGCCTCCAGCCCTGTCTCCTCTCATACTCCCCTGCCCGGGAAGTAAGCTTACCAAGCTGGAGAGTGAATTCTTCAGTTCCCTGTAACTTTGTCCCCATCAGAGGAACCTTTGCCACGGGGAGTCTGACAGGAACCATCCAGTCATCGGAGCACGTCCCCTCTTTTGGGCGTGGATATCTATGATGCTCAGCAGCTGGACTTTCAGAAGCTTAAAATGAAATGCAGGGATCGTTTTGTTTTGTTTTTAAATAGAATTGACCCATTATCCTGGAGTTCCATAAAAATATGAATTTTAAAGCCTCAAAGAAAAAATTCAAAGACAATTATTTTGAGTAACAGTAAGATTGAAGACTTCAAGACAAACGGTAAAAAAGCATGGTAAAACACAGCATAAGAAGATGAAGGTGGAGCGAGAGATTTTTAATTTTTTTTTCCTATAGAAACTTTGAAACTTTTACATGAATATAGTAGCCAAAACAGTATAATAAATCTTACATCTACAATCCAGCTTCAATGCAGCAATTACCAATTACAGCCAACTACAGTTTATCTTTAATTCCACCCACACACTCCCCTCCCATAATTTTGAGGCATATTCCAGACATCTTATCATTATATCTGTAAATATTGCAATGAATCTCAAAATAATGAAACTGGGTGAAAGGAGCTAGACAAAAAGAATATATATTTTATGACTATTTATTCCAGAACATGCAGACTAATCTATATTTACAGAAAAAGTATATCTAAGATTGTCTGGAGAGACAAGAGCGAGGGATTGCAGAGCACGGGAAGAAGACTTCTGGGGATGTGACAGGTACATTCATCATCTCGATGTGGGGACAGTTTCACAGGTGGCTACGCGAGTCACAGCTCACCAGATCACACGCATCGGGTGTAGCCAGCACGCTACCTTCACGCATCGATTTTAAAACAACACATTAAGGTTGAAGACTGGATTTAAAAATATCAAAGTCTTTAAAAACTGTGATGGATGCTTGTTTTATGCCTCCTGTTTTTACTGACAAACATTCGAGGGTCTGCATTCTCCTTGAAGCGACACTGCTGGTCTGTTACAGAGATTTTTTAACTGTCATAGTTTTCTAAACTATCTCTGCTGACCGGGCAGTTATTTATGGGAAAGTTATTTCTTTTTCAAACAAGTGTTTAGTTGGAAGGAAAATTTTCTGTTTCTTAATTTTGTTATCAGGACCTAGTTTGTCTGATGATCAGTTAAGTTTTCTTTAATTATTTTGACTTTGGGGAATTTTTTTTTTTGTGGTGCCGGGGATCGAACTCAGGCCCTTGTGCTTGCAAGGCAAGCACTCTAATCACTGAGCTAAATCCCCAGCCCCCACTTTGGGGAATTTTTGACATTCTCATTATGGATGTGATCAATTTTCATGAAAGTTTTATTGACCCTTACAAAGAAGGCAAATTCTAGACTTTGAAGATACAGATTTTTGACATCTACCAATCAGACCAACTTTCCTAATTTCTGCTTTTTATTTAATCTGCCATGAGTTAATAACTTTGATAAGCTTTCTATTTCTTCTTCTATTGTCTGTAATTTCTACTTCATGAATTTTGTTGCTATGTGATTCTATGCCTATTCACTGACTTTTCTTTCATTATTATGTAATTTATTCTTCAGTATTATACTGCTTTTTCTTTGTCTTTTTAAATTTTATTTCTGTCTTGAATTTCTTCTTCCCAGGTAAAGTGGCAACAATCGCTTTGATCTGTGCTTGCCTGATATGCCTCTGTTCAGCCTTTCTGTGTTCAACCTTCGCTGTGCACTTGTTTTAGATACATTTTTTTTAAGACTGTTTAGAGTTGGAGGTTGTTTTATGCTACATTATGAAAATCATTTGTCTTAATGGGTGAGTTAATCCTTTATGTTTATTGATAGGCCAGATGAGCTGATTTTAGATCCGTCATGTGATTTTGCTCTCTGACTACAGTTATCTGAAATCTTCCAATGTAAGGTCTGCTTGCTTTCTCGGGATGGGCAGCCTGAGGAAAGACAGAAGAGAATAGAGGAGGGGAAGAAGAGGGAAGGGAAAAACCCTCAAGAGGAGAGAAAGAATTAAGTTCTGATCCTCAGGAGGATTTAGACTGCTGTTCTCGTGATTGTAATTATACTGTCACATAGAACTCTGGCTTTTCAAGGGTTTACAATGCTTTTTCCAGCACTACTGGACAATAGTGCAATTAGTATTTTCTTTCTTGTCTTCTATCTCTGCTACACTTTCTGATTTAAATGAGTAATACCCTCTGTTAGTTTCTACTTTGGACTTTTAAGTGCATTAATACTTTTCAACAATGTGGATGTGGTTTGTCCCCAAGGGTCAAGTGTTGGAAGCTCGGTCCCCAGGGTGGTGATATAAAGAAACAGCGGGACTTTGGAGAGAGGATCCTGGTGGGAGGTCCAACCCCTTCCTTGATTTCCTGCCCTGTGATGTGATCTCTCCCTTTCACACACACACTCAACTCGGTGCCCTCTGCCACGTGCCATGTGTCCCCTCCAGAGCCAAGCTGATGCTGGCTGGCACAGTGCACTTGAGTCTCCAGAACTGCAAGCTGACTACATCTCTTTTCTTTGTAACTTATCCAGGTTTAGGGATTCTATTATAGCAACAGCAAATGGACTCTTACCTATGTCTACTACTTGATTCTTTATTTCTTTTGTCTCCCTAATTTTATGTACTTCTCACCATCTTTACCCCTTTCTCATCAGAATTTCTGCTAGCTAATTTTTGTTAATTATTTCTACACTATCAAGGTACATGAGGTTTCTTTTCTATCACCACGTTACATTTAGTCTTAGATCAGAGCCCAAATATAATCACTACTGACAGTCATACTGTTGGCTAAAGTTTCCTTAGCTGACTCTCAGCTGGCCAAAGTTCATCTCCTGGTTGTTTCCTCAAAAGGATTCAGAAGAACTATACTTTCTGAGTTCTTGTATGCTCAAAGTATTTTTTCTGTAGCCTTTATAATTTTTGAACAGCTTGTATGATATAAAATTCTTGGTTTGCACTTTCCTTAAATATCTCCTAAATGTTTCTCTATCTTCTTCTAACGTTAAATGTTGTTTTGGTGAAGTCTGAGCTCAACCTGATTTTTTTCCCTCCTTGTATGACTTAGTTTTTGGTGCTTTACTGCCCAAAGGAGACTTTAAATCCCACAGTGTTACTGTGTCTCCTGGGGAGATTGCCCTAAACTAGCTCTCCCTGGTAAGTACTGTGTAAATATTCATTAAGTAGATTCAAGTTTTGTTTTATTCCAGGAAATGTTTTAAAGTATATTTTCAAACATTTGTTCCAGTCTATTGTTTTGGTTTCTTCAGAGCCTCCAATTCTGTGTATGTTGGCTTTCCTTTGCCTCCCAGCCATCCCTATCACACACTTTCTGATCCCAACTCCTCTCTGTTACCTGGATTTTGATTTTCTCTTCCATACTTTCTTCCTTCACAGTGTTTCTGCAGGGACCCTATACCCTTCTGCTTCTCTTTTGAGCCATCCAGTCTGAGTCTGCAGTGTCTTGTATCTAGATTCACCCCAACACATGCACACAAAGCCTCATCTGCTCATAGGTGGGGCTTTTCAGAGGTTGCTGGATCACGGGTGTGTGAATTTGGATTAAGGGTGCGTGATCACTAAATTAGTTCACTGACTGGTTTAGCATGGTTGTGGGTGTGGTTAATGGGAAGGCCCAGCCTGGGTGTGGGTGACATCAAGGGGTTTATAGCCTCGATAAAATAAAAAGGAAAGGGAGGCTTGTTGCTGCTTCCCTCACTGCCTTCTGCCTGCCACACCATGGACTGTTTCTCCTCTGTGATGCTTCTCTACCATCCTGTCCTCACTTGGAGCCCGCAGACCATGGACTGAAGCCTTTGCACACTGAGCTAAAAGAAGCCTTTTCTCCTTTAACTGTGGGTGTTGGGCATTTTGCTCCAGCAACAAGAAAGTAACCAAGACAGATTTATCTCACCTCCTCTCCTTGCCTTGCCATCTTTCATTTGCGTCCCTGCATTTGTGCTTTGTGACTATCCTAAATAGACAAAACTGTCGTGTTAAGGAGTTTTGTTTTGTTTTGATTCTGATTCGTGTTAGATCAGGCCACATTTGTCTGGTGCATGCTCTTCTATTGATGTGATTTACTGCTCTTTGTGTCTCAAAGTACATTTGTATCAAGGCTATTTGGTCTTCTTTTAAATTGTTTCTAGAGCCTATGGGTTGGACTTCCTTAGATCGTCTTTTGGGCAGATGTTCTATTCGAGGGATAGGGTAAGAGCAACCTTAGAGAATTCTTAATAACAAAGGAACTCTCTTTCCCGGTTTCCAGAGACAAATGGCATCCTGAAACTATTATGTGACTCTTCATAGAGCTCTGCCTTCTTGGCTTCTCTAAATAGGTCCAGGGCCCTGAGTGTTTCTGCCACTAGTCCTAGGACCTCTAGCCCCTTCCCAGCCAGGGCAAACAGAGGACTAGAGAGCACCCTGTCTCCAGGAAGTGCCCTTCTGCTCACCCTTGCTAGGCTGTGTTGCTGGCCCCTGGACCATCCCACACTTCTTCCTGCGAGCATTCTGCTCCCTAGATGCTTACATGAGTTTTGGAGTCCATGCCTTATATCCGGCTCCAAGTTTCATTGCCAAGGAGACTTCTCAGGGCCGAGTGTGATTTCTGTGAGGACCAGGATGCACCCCCGCTGTGCTCATTCCCAACCCCGATGATTTGAGGGAACCAGTGCCGAGATTCCCAGCTCTCCCTTCTCCACTACCTTCCTTCCCTGTCACTGGTCCACAGTAGGGAAGCAGTCGGCGGGGACATCTGGGGAAGTATTCAACATCAACTGAGGGAAAAGCATGTACACGCGCGTGCACGTGCACACACACACACACACACACACACACACAGAGCTAGAACTCTCCCAGGGCCCACTGGTGTGCCAGCTCTGCTCTTGGTCATTTTTAGGCTCCTACCTTGTCATCCTCTGTTAAGTACCCAGCTACCCCTCCTCATGTTGAAAGAAAAAAAAAAAAGTACAACAGAAATGGTAAAATGAAACCAGAGAAATCTCCCACCCACCTCTCACCAAGGGTCTTCCGTTCTAGGTGTCTCTTAGTCCCCTTTGCATGTAGCCTGTCGAGGCTGCTGCCCTGGAGAGTGGATTATGAATGCTCCTTTGCTCACGTGAACTCTGTTCAGTCTGTTTGGTCTCAAGTTTTTCTTTGTCACCCACCCTGACTTTGAGTCACCTCAGTGGTTTCCCACCCCACCCCCAAAGGGGGTTATATCACCTCAATCACAGCTCTTTGTAGGGAAACGCTGTTTTTCACACATTCCCTATGACCCGAGTGGGCTTCAGCCCTGGTCCAGTCTGACCACTTTCCTGTTAGCAGCTTCCTTCCTGTCAGGCAAGCCCCTTGTCCCCAAGCAGCTCTGGGCAGGCTGTGGTTGGCCTGGGTTTGTACCCCACGTGGATGGGGTCTGAGCACTTCCAGAGTTAGCCTTTGGCCACCTGAACTCCCAGTTCTTGTACCTACATCCAAAATGCGGAGACCCTGCCTGCAGAGAGGCAGGCTGGGTGGTATACACAATGGAATACTACTCTGCCACGAAGAAGGATAAATTTCAGTCATTTGTAGGAAAATGTTTGCAGACCATAATGTTAAGTGAAATAAATCAGACACACGCGCTTCAATACCATATGATTTCTCTTATAGGAGAAACCCAAAGTATAAATAAAGAGCAAAATAAAAGATAGATAATAGGAAACAGGGAGCTAGAGCTTTTACAAATGGAAAGGGAACCGAGGAAAGGAAAGTGGGTGAGGGTGGGGAGGGGAAAGGGCTGTAAAAAGAACTAAGACGTGTTATGCACGTGGACCAACTCCCCATGGTGAGTGTAATCATTTTGTACTGCAAACATGCATTAATAAAAATAAAAATTTTAAAAATAAAAGAGAGACAAGCTGGGCTGAAGAAAGGGCATACAGCAGGGCAGCCTGGGGAGCCTAGAGCAAGGCCGAGACAGGCCCGGCCAGGGAGCGCATGTCCCTGCCTGTCCCCGCCTGCCACCCGAGCCAGGCAAGCATTCCTGGGCCTCCTCGGGCCTCCACCCACTCTGCCGCACAGCAGGAAGCTGCTGGAGAGCAGCCTCCATGGGCTGGGCCAAGTGCTCTGGACACTTCCCAGCAGTAAACAGACTGCGAGGAAACAGATCAAGAATCTCTTCCAATTAGGACAGTTGGGTTCAAAAATTAGGATTTTTAAATTTTTTTTCCTGAAATAGGAAAGGGAACCAAATGCAAAAATCTGTTCTTTTCTTCCAAAAGCCTTTAAGTAGCAAATAAGCAAGGTGTCAGGACTGGGAAAGCCTTCTGTCCCAGCTCCGAGTAAATGAACTTGCCTTTTGGTAGAGAGCGCGAGTTAAAATTAAACGGATGCATATGCATAGCTTGCAGCAGGAACGATCCTACATGCAACGCCTTACAAAGAAGTCTGAACATTTTTCTGAGTAGGGCAGCAAAGAGAATAAGACAATCATTCCTCCTCCGGAAATCCATCAAGAGCCCCTCTGCTTTCACGGTGGAGGAAGCTTCCTGGCGCAGCTCACCAGACGTCCTTGTGGTCTAAAAACAGGCGAGAGGTCTTTCGCTGGGCTCTCCTGGACAAAGGACTAAAGTGGCCTTCATGACAAAGACAGCAGCCAGACATAAAGGACAGCACCACCCACCTCCACATCTGCTCCCGCCCCAGTGGAGTTCTCGAAGTTTGCAGAAACATCTGCAGTCCTTACACCAGCATCCATGCTGTTGTCCTCGTCTTGCATCTGTGCCGCCCCATTCTTATGTAACTCTGAATCTGGTTCTAAATGTAAGTTAATCTAAATTCTCGAGAGCTGGAATAGTGCCTGACTCACGGTCAGTGCTCAGTATGTCTAACTTCTCTCCTAATTCAGCTGTAACTGATTCCTTAAAAACTTGACCCCAAGAGTTCAATTATCTGGACAAAGTGACAGATCCTGCCCAGGAGATACTATCAAGGATCTCGGGAAGGACCGATTGGAGTGCTTGGATCACATTCCCAGATCTTCACTTCTGCTGTAAGAACGACTGTGTCGAGTTTACTGCAGGGGCGTTGGCAGATCCGGCCAGGGCAGTGCAGATTCAGAGCCGTTAGAGCGAACTTGTCCCAGAGAGTAAATTGTCTAGAAAGTTGCTGTGGGGAGCGGTCATCTGCTCAGAGGCGTTGGGCAAGTCCATCTTGTGTTGTTTACTTCCCTACATTTACTTGTTCCAGGGCCCCCAGATTCTCCTCCACTGCCCCTTCGGATACATAGACCCTTTGACCTTCAGCATAGGCAGCCAGGGTCTGGTCTGGCCCAGTGCAGCCAAGGGAGGCACCGTGATGCGGTGCCACACATTCCCATCTGCAGAGCTGAGGCAGAAGACCCAGGGCCACGGGGATGGAACACAGCCTCTCCGTCCCCGAGCTTTGCCAAGGAGGTAGATTTTTCTCCCAAATTTAGGAAGTCAAGGCCCAGAGAAACCCACAGCCCAAGAGCATCTGGCCAACTCAAGGACACCCAGCACCATCTTGGATGTGTTCTCTCCATCAGCGGCCCCACCCAACCCACACCCTCCCCCCAGTGCAGCTTCCCCCTTCCAGTGCCTGACATTCCTGCCAGGAATAGTGGGCGATGGCCATCTGCCCTTGCAGCTCCCGCACTTCTGCAAGTGTGATGTGGCTCAGTGGTGTCCTGTGGTTACTCGTCCTTCCCAACCCAGTTACCATTGTGTCTCTGTGTGTGTAGAAGCAGCCCCGGGGTGGATCTCACTAAAGACTTTGGTGAAGAGCATGAAACTCTGCCTTGCCCCTCAGTGTCCAGAGAAACTTCTTCACTGCCCAGCCCACTGCAGTGGGGAGGGGCAATCGCTGCTGTCCCCGGCCTTTTGTTCAAGGGCCAGGCAGGAAGCGTTTGCAATTTTCACGATGCATCTGTTTCAAAAAGGTCATGTTCTGAGGACTGGAGTTTTGACCTCGTTTGGTATTTAAATTCCATTCAATCTACCACCTTAAAATAAAATGTTCGTCATTAAGTATCCGCAGAAGGGATTTTTAATGGATTTCAGTGCATTTCAGGGGTGCTATTAGACTAAAGGCCAGAGCTATGTTTCATAGAAACCGCACACTATATACAATGCAGATATTATTTCCAATCTTAACGTGCCACTCAGTCTTGTCAAAGGGAGACCACTTAAACGTTGCTGAAAGGGGGACACGGGGTACAATTTAGGCTTCGAAGACAGAGCTTCTACACTTCTACAGTCCAGACCCCTTCTTGTTAATGAAAAAAATCTCATACTGTTCCCATCTCACCTCAAATTCTGACAATCACGGCATCTTTTGCACAGTCTCTCAAAAGACTTCTGTTGAGCTTTAATTTGGTAATTTCTGCTACAGAAACATTAATAGCTTTTTTTTTCCACTTTAGAATACTATGATAATGTTCCGTGTGCTATTTTGCACTACCTTTGCCTCCTTGGTCTCTGATTATTAGGTGTGAAGTTTGAGGGTAGAGCCCACCTTCTCGACTGTCATGCTCTAGAAATAATGTCCTAAGAACAAGGTGCTGCATGTTTTTAGTCTTGGTTTGGTAAATGCTTTCTACCAGGAGGAGAAGACACTGGGAGAACAAACACAGGGAAGAAGCCAAGGCAGCAATGTCCACAATGGACTGGTCCAAACTAATTGGGAAAATCACCGGCCAGTTGGATGTTGTACTGGAATGGGACTGAGTCACCATGTCCAGTGGGCCATCACAGTCCTCCCCACTTCTCCTTCTGCCTGAGTTCTGATTTCAGGATGAAAGATGAGGGAATATGTCCAGATATTAACATTCTGGGAGCAACTTTTCCATTGCCATCGATAGGAACCAGTGTCACTTCATTGCCAACTCTCTCAGGGCTTGGTGGGTTAAAACCACCCGGCCCCTACAGTCCGCAAGTTTACCACCAGCTGTTTTGGGATCGGCGCCCCTGCTGTCGCCTGTGGGTCTAGGGACAGCTCTGCTGAGCATGGCCCTGCTCTCTGGCTTGCTGGCAGTTGCTCCTTTATGGCCATAAACTCCCAGGATGCCGGTGACTGGGCCAGCTGCACACTCCCTCTTGTCACCCATCACCCCAGGCCAGCTTGGCCTGAACACAGTGGCAGCACTCCGTAGAGTACACTCAGTCTTCTGTGTGTACTGTGTGTGGACATGTGTCCACATCCACCCCCAATCTTCAGGGAGCTGAAAATAGTCAGAAAAAATAGCAACAATAAAAAATAATGCAAATGTAAAATACAGTATAACAGCTATTTATATAACATCTACATTACATAAGGTATTTTAAGTGATCTAGACATGATTTAAAGTATATAAGAGGATGGTACAGACTATATGTAAATACTGTGCCATTTTATACAAGAGACTTATATAAGGAGACGGGGTGTCTAGGAACCAATCCCCCTGCAGACCCAGGAGGACCGAAGCACCCCGCCAGGTGTCAGCTTTCACTGCATTTTGTTGGCCAAACCAAGCCACAAGCAGCCCACATTCAAGGGGAAAAGAAATAGACTTTAGGTTTTGGATTCAAGGAATTGCAATGTCACATTGCACATGTTGTAGATGGAAGGAACAGTGAAGAATCTGAGACATTTCTCACGCCCTCTACCAAATTCTTTTATTCAAGAGCCAGTTACCTAAATCATAATTTTTCCCCAGAACTCAATAAAAGTATTTATATTTTAGGTTTTTTTTTTTTAAGACCTAGAATTAGCTGGAATGTTACCATCTCAGCAAGTAGAATAACATGAGCATGAATGACTAGGTCAAAATATAGCATTCAAACGAGGACTCAAGGGAGCCATTGTTAAAATGCAGATCATTGGTTCGGTAAAACCCAATTCAACAAAGGCCAAGACAAGGCCCAGGAACCTACATGCTAATAAGCACCTCAGGGGACGTGACAGAAACCTCATTTTGAGAAACTCTAGTATAAGTGTGTGTGTGTGTGTGTGTGAGTGTGTGCGTGTGTGCGTGTGTGTGTATGTGTGTGAATATAATAATCCTGTTTTACAGAAAGGGATATAAAGGCTTCCACCTGTATGATGACCTTTCAAGGCCACTCAGCACGCACTTCTGGTTCTAGAACTGTGGTTTAAAGGGTGCAGAGAACCCTCTTCCTCTTGTGAACAGATTCCTGTTGGGCTTGCTTCAGTGTCTACAAGTAAACACCTTTGGTCTCCTCTTCATTACTGCCCTGATTATTCCAAAGCCTGCAGGAGCTAGAGTTACTCAAGGTCTGGAAAAGGGGAAGTGTATTACATGCAGGGCAGGGTGGGAGAACATTCTAAAGCCTGCTGGCCCATGAGTCTCATTCCTTAGCTCAAATTGCTGTACTGCATTGGTCGCCAGCTCCCAGCTTAGTGCTGAGCAAAGGTCCCCCAACCCTTGAGGAACACACAATGGCGAGAGATGAGACAAAATGAAGAATGAGAGGGAAAGAGAACTTTTCTAGGCTCATTCCTCTCTCTCCAGGCAGATCCTTAGTACTTCCATGATGATGCAGTCATGGCAACCATGATGGTGGCCCTCTCGTTGCCCATCTTGCAGATGCAGAAGCAGAGCTCAGAGAGGCTGTGCCACACTGCCCTGGATCCTGTCTCTTCTGGTCCTCTCCCTGGAAAACAGTTATTTGTCAAATAGCAATTCACGAGCTGCTTGGAATTGGTGTGGTTCCTTAGAACTCTAGAATGGATATTGATAGCTTCCTCTGGACCAGGAAGAAAGTGAGAAATCAACTCCCTCTTAGGATGAGTTAGGCCTTTAATCCTGGTGTGAAAAATGACACCAGGACATGCACTCAGCTGGGAACTGGTGGTGACAGTACAGCCCCACATCCACTGCCCTTAGACGCAAGCTAGATGTCACCAGGAAGACAAAGAGGCTCCCCATGCCCAGTCTCTGCAGATTTTAAGCACCACTCTCAACCGAACCTCAGGCGGGTAGAATAATCCTCATGGTCTGTCCTCAGCTCTGTCTCTGGGTTGTTCGCCATGAGCTCTGTGGCCACCTTTGATGGCATATTAGAACTCTCAAGAGAAGCAGAGCAATAGGATGTTTGAGGATGTGTCTCACTATTGTATCACTATATAGAATATCTATTCATAGATACTATCTACTCTGTCTCTGTCTCTATATGTATAATGTACATTTGGAGAGCAACAGAGACAGAGAGTGATAAGGAATTGCCTCACGCGATTGTGGGTGCTGGCAAGTCCACGGGCTGCTGGCCAGGAGAGCTAGTCAGAGACACGGGAAAGAGTGAATGTCACAGTTCAAGTTCAAAGCCGTCTGCTGGTAGACTATCTTCTTCTTGGGGTACATTGGGGTTTTTTCTATGAAGACTTTCCAGAGGTCACACAGGGCCCACCCACATCACGGAGAGTAATCCACTTACTCCAAGCCCCCCGATCTGTAAATGGTAATCATTTCTGAAAAGTACCTTCACAGCAACTTCTGGACTGGTGTCCGGTCACTTACTGGGTACCGAGGCCTGGCCAAAAATTAACACATCAGATTAACCCATGCAGTTAGCCAGGATTTATGCAGGGATGAGGACGGGGAGCTGTGTTTGGAACAGGCTTGTGGATGAGCCAGATGTGATGGGAGGAACACGGGACTGAGGTGTCCATGTGCAGCCCCACGTGTGACCTGGCCCGGGCTCCTGGGTGTGAGTGGATCGGTTCCAGCTATGCTGCAGCCACCTGGGGTCCTGCTGCAGCTGTGAGAAGGGGCAAGGTTAATTTTATGATGTGCACTCATCCACCCCACACAGGTTTCAGCGCCTTTCAATCTCATTCCAGTACAGAGGCCTGAGCACACACCCACCAAGTCCTGAGACCCAGAAAGGGAGTCCTCTGGTTGACGAGGATTCTGGATTATTCTGCAAGCTGCTTTCGGACAATTGTGCATCCAGCCAAGGCGATCACTCTGAGCCCTGGATCTAAGCGTGTCCTGTGAGCCAAGGCAGGTCCAGCTAGGGGAGCTGCAAGCAGCTGAAATCCCCGGGAAAGACTGATAAGCAAGCCACCACTGTGTCTCCCGTGAGCTCCAGCACAGGGGCCGGGCAACTGCAGACCAGGCAGGCGTGGGTGGTATCTTGGGCCCCAAGGGCAGAGGGACAGCAGAGGCCACCGCGGAGGGACAAGAGCAGGAGGGCCGCAGGGAAAAAAAGACAGCACATGGCCACCGTGAACTCCAGCTCAGACTACAGAAAAACAGGAGAGAGAGCAGAGATGACATCAGAGGCCCAGCAACTGGGGCAGCAAGGAGGCAGCAGCTTCCGTGTGACACGGCCCTGGATGACAGTGTCTGTAGGTTCCTGGAGGAAGCTGAATATTTCAAGCCTGAATATCTGAATAACTTGCTTGAGTAGCTCCCATCTGAGGTAAAATTCGACTGGAAACAGAGACAGGTAAAGGCCTAAAGAGGGAATTTTGGAGAGCAGATGGCCTAGGTGGGGAGACAATAAGCTGGAAGCTGGTGTTGGCCATGGCCTGTCCTTCCTTGGTGCCTGTGCTCAAGAGCTCTGTCTCGCTGGCCTCAGGGATCTGTGTCCTTCCCCAGGCCCATGCGACTAGACTACCATAACAAAATAGCACATACTGAGTGGCTTCAACAATGGAAATAGATTTTCCCACACTTCTGGAACGTACAAATCCAACACGTACATGCTGGTAAGGTTGAATTTTGATGTGATCTCTCTCCTTACCTTACAGATGATCCCTTTCTCACTGTTTTCTTGTATCTTTTCTCTTTGCATGTGTATTTCTGCTGTTTTCTAGCCTTATAAAGGTCCTAGTACTATTGGATTAGGACCCACCACTATGACCTCATAATCACCTTCTTTAAAAGCCTATCTACAAATATAGTCTTTTTAAGGGTTAGGGCCTCTATGTATAAATTTTGAGAGAACACAGCACTGAATTTATTCATGTTGTAGAATGTAATGTCAATACACAAAAATCAATCATATTTCTGAATACTAGTAGTAAACAACTGAAAACAAACACAAATGACTGCATACTAGAACTCCCTTTAAAGAAGATATATAGGTATAATTCTAACGAAACACATACAGAACTTATGTGCTGCAAACTTCCCAATGCTGATGAAAGAAATCAAAGATATACAGATATGGAGAGACATACCATGTTCATGGATTTGCAGAATCAATAAAAAAAGAGGCCAGTTCTCCCCAAAACCAGTTGTACACAATCTTAATCAAAATCCTAGCAGAAGTTGGATGATGTCTTGATTGTTGTGTTTACAGACATCTTTAGATATGTTTGAACTCAAGGAAATTTCCACACGAAAAGACAATTTTGGAGTGTGTTAATTAAAAACAAGTTTGAAAAGTCTGATTTCTTGAAAGAAGAGACTTTTTAAATCAGAATAAATACATATCATGACAAAGTGTGCTATTGCCCTTACTATGCACGCTCACTTTCCTCTTTTTTGAGTTTTTATTAGTGCATGTTTCCAGTGCATAATGTTTACATTCCTTGTGTGCAGTTGGTACATACACATAACACGTCTTAATTACTTTTTTGATCCCACTTCACTCCCTTCCCTCCCCACTCACTCCACCTCTTGATCTACTTCCCATTTGAAAAAGCTCTATCTCTCTACTTCCTATCATCTATTTTTTGTTTTGCTCTTTATTTATAGCTTGAGCTTTAGATGCTTGTGTGACTGATTTATTTCAGTTAATGTTACAGTCTCAAGGTCTCATTTTCCTACAAATAACTCGTTTGCCTTTCTTTATGGCAGAACAGTACTCTACTGTGTGTAAATACTAGATTTTCTTTATCCATTCACTTGGTGATGGATATTTTTTTGATCACAGAGCTTTCCCTGAGTGTCAGTCTTGGTAGGGCATGTGGCTGCCTAGCCTCCTTTGCAGCTACATACAGCCACGCAGCTAGGGCAGTGGGAAATAAATACCTTCTTAAAATTAAAGATGCAGACATCCTCTCTATCTTCCCTCCTCTTTCCTTGAGGTCATGCTGATGAGTTACTTTTAGCCACAAGGATATATCAGCTGGATCAGGAGCAGAAGACCAGAAAGGGTCAGCCACCTGTTGAGGAAGGCAGACATGCTCAGCTAGTTAGGAACCAGCTTGATCTCCTGAAGCTGAGTTCACCTTTCTGCCCTGGACTATTACCTGGGGCGGGGGGGGGTATACTTTGAAATTATGTAGGCTAATACATTTGGTGATCTCTTCATTATAACTAATATATACTTACTGTAGAAAAATATAAAGGATAAAATAAAAGTTACCCAGTCTTGCCATCAAAAAGGACACATTTTAATCTCATGTTGGCCTTTCAATGAGCTACTAGGGTAATACTGTATTTAAAAAGAAAGGCCAGTGACTATGTCTAGTACTGTGGTAGATTTCTTGAAGAATTGTGGATGTGGGGAGAAGAATATAAGTATGTAATCCCTGTCAGCCCTTAAATTGCATAAGTCCCCCTAAAGGTGGTGCATCCCAAGTATTCCTAATTACTACCACTGTAGCACCCAGTGCCAGAGTAAACCAGATTTGCAGCCAGTCCCTGCCGAGGACACATCCTTGCACCATAACCACTTAGAAGAATTAGTGCAGGCTGTTGTTCAGGGCTTGATCTTTGGGGCGAAAAGTCACAGGTTCAAGTCAGTCCTAGCTCTACACTTTACTGCCTGTGTGATCTAGGCAGGGCCTTATATCCCCTGAATTTCAGTTTCCCCTTCTCTGCAGTGGGAATAAGTAATGATAACTCTCTCTTGAGGTTCTTGTGAGGATTAAATATGATAATAAATGGATACCTTGAATATGACAACACAGTGGCAGCGGCTGGCATATAAGAAGTACTCCTTACATGGTACTATTCGGCTATCAACTCATACATCATACATCGATTAAACACCTGCTGTATGCCAGAAACCTTTTAAGGTATTGGAGGCATAGCAGTAAGTGACACAAGAAAAGATCCGTGCTCTCATGGATCTAACTTTACACTAGAGGAGATAGACAAAAAAAATTTAAAATAGTAATAGAGCTGATGAAATTATGAGATAGAATGACTTATTTGGGGCCACAATTATAGCTTTGGCATGTGTGAAAATATTGGAATCTAGTTTCCTCACTCAGTCTTGCCAGTGTCTGTGCAGAAAGCAGACAGGAAGACATTATAGGACAAGATTCAGGAGAACTTGTACAGTGCAAAACTTTGTGAGCTGTGTCAGGTGTCCCATTTGTGGGTATTAAATGTTTTCCTATGCTGAGCATGTGAGATGGTTAAATTGATTGTGTCAACTTGATTGGCTTGGGAGCCATTCAGGGGATTGGTAGAGTACTCTTCTGGGAGTATCTGGGTGGGCCATAGAAGCATAACTTTGAGTCTGTATCTGGTCCCTTACCACTTCCTCTCTAGCACTGTTCCCCTGTTGTGCTTCCTGGTCACCATGAACTAAGCAGCTTTGCTTCACCATCCCCTTCCACCATCATGTTCCTGCCTTGGAGCTAGCTGATCATGGACTGAATTCCCTGAAACCATGAGCCAGATTAAACTTCTCCTCCTCTAAATTGTGGGTATTAGGTATTGTGTCCCAGCAACTGGAAAGCTGACTAATACATCATGGCTGAAACCATCACCTGCAAGAGCCCTGCTGTTACACATCTGTATGTGGGGCTTGGGGGAGGTGATTAGACACTCATTTGTAGATTAATCAATGATGTATTTATAGCTGAATGTGCTGTTAGGAGATGGGGCCTGATCAGAAAAGGTGGGCCACTGGGGGCATGGACTGGAAGAGTATAACTCCCTCTCCAGCCCCTCCCTTTGCTTTCTGCTTCTTGTCTGCCATGAGGTGAGCAGCTCTCCTCCACCATGCCTCTGTGCCACGCCATCATACCTTGGAGCCAGCCAACCACAGACTGTGACCATGGGCCAAAATAAACCTCTCCTCCTTTAATTTGTGGCTATTGGGTATTGTGTCCCAGTGACAAAGTAAATAAGACATCTGCAATAAGGAGGAGTGGAAGCCTGGAGTTCCAAGGGCACAGGCAGGAGGCAGAAGTCTGGGGCACATCAACAAGACCTGAGATTTCCTGGCTCCTGTCACAGGAGCCCAAGTGCTCCCTCTGGAGACCACTGGCAAACTCTTAACTCTTCCTAACTAATGGATGGCAGTCTGTTTCTATGGAGAAAGGATTTCTCAATTCATGCATCAAGAACTAAACAGCAGTTCTCAACCCCGTTTTTCACCAGAATCACTCAAACATCTTTAGAAACAACAGTATCAACAGCACCACCCAAGTCATGCTCTCAGCACGTCGGCCTCCACACAGTCCAGAGATGCAGCCCGGGCTCTTTTGCAGCCTTCCAGAGTGATTTGGATGTGAGCTCAATACTGGGACCCACTAACTCCAGCTCCATCTTTCATCTCTAAACTAAATCAAAGAACACTTCTTGTCCCTAGCACGAATGGTCCAGATGCTGTGCTATTTCCGGTCCAATCTGTCACCTCCCTCCACAGAGTGTGGAGAAAGGTGGTCAAGATGGAGCCCTAGGAATATTCCCATAGGGGGCCCAGGTGGTCCCAGCATGTACAGTCCCTTGGTCACACTGTCCTCCAGCCTCTAGGGGGTGTCTTTCCTCCTCTCTGTGGCCTCTCCAGCGTCCAGCTTTCAGGCTCTTTGCAAGCACATCTCCTCTTGGGAAACAGCAACCCTCACGGCCTCTTGCTTTCCTTGAAATCTGGCCATTCTCAGTAATAACAGGATTTTATAGTTTATGAAGTATCTTTGCATATATTCAGACATTCAATATTCACGGCACTTCATGAGACAGATATTTTATAACCATTTTACAAAGAGAGAAACTACAACTTTAGAATACTAAATGATTTGCAAAGACCCCTTAGTCTGCAACTGGTGGCAGGAACCTGGTCTCCTCCCTCCAGAGCACTCTTAGTTCCCACCCTACATGGCAGATTGCCTTCGACAGAATCACGCCCATTGACAATTTAAGTTCTCTGGATGTCAAGGCAGTTAATTTAATCTTCCCAAATACTTGATTTTTAAAGTACGCTGTATTTTCCTCCTCTGCTGTTCATTGGGTGAAAATAGTTCATTCATGAACATACTCATTCAGATGAATTTATTAAATTTGTATTTCGCTCACCGAAGGCAACTGAACATGATATTATCTAGCAAAAAGAAGAAGAGGAGGAGGAGAAGGAGAAGAAGAGAATGAAGAGGAGAAGAGGAAGAAGGAGGAGAAGGAGAAAGGAAGGGGAGGGAGGAAGGGAGGGAAAAGGAAAGGGAAGGAAAGGGAAAACTACAGTCATTTTCTGGAAAAGAAACACAAAGTAAGGCACATTTTTCTAACTTTACTTCTAAGTCGTGAATTTAGAACAAGACAAGGACAGGTGCAAGCTAAGTTGGTCTGTCCCAGCTGGTTTCCTGCAAGGCTGAGAGGTATAAGCTAAGGAGGACACTGTATGGTTAGCAACACCCTTCATGCAGGGAGTTGAACATTCCCTGCCTCAGCTTCTGCCCTGCCCTTCAGTCAGTACAGGTGCTGAAAAGTCTCCAAATAGCAGCAAAGAGCTTTCTCTGGAAGGTCATTAGCCCCATCACTTTAACATTTTTTTGCAAGAAAATTACAAATAATTAATGGAAGAGGTTTTCAAATAATGGGCACATTGAATAAAAAATACTGCCTTTGCCTTCTCCTCAGGATGAATTTTCAAGACCCATCTCTTTTTAAGCACACTGATAGATGGTCAGAACCCAATTCATTAGGCAATTGCTAATCTCAGTCAAATCCCAAGGACACTGGCTGGCACACAGATTTGGCAAGGAAACGTTCCTATTTTCTTCACATGTAGCTCAGATTTCTTCACCGTTCACAGCAGTCAGGCACAGCAGCTTGGTTGCACACAGGGACTCGGTGGGCTAACAGCAGCTGCATTGTGTGGCCAGGAGATAGAACCAATTAGACAGAGCGGGAGTCTGCCACAGGGGAGGTGCACGGGCCCCTTGGGGAGTGGCACAGCTGAGAAATCTCGGCATTGCCATTCGTTTCCTGCGAGGGTCCCTGCAGCAGATCTGATAACAGACTCTCCCTGCACACAGTGAGGCCTCAAGGACCCCTGCAGTTCCCAGAGTGCCCGGGCTGAGTTCATGTCAGGACTTAGCATGGTCTCACCCTCTGCCCTGGAACGGCCACCTGCAGATTAGACCTGCGGAATATAAGATCTGAGGACCCCAAGATGAAGACACAGCCAAACACCCAAAACAGAAACCGCAGAGTAAAGACTTTACTCTCAGAGACTTGAGAGACAAATCAGGCAGTCTAATGTACATGCAATTAGAATCTTTAGAAAAGGTGGAAGTGAAACGGGGAAAATATGAAGAAATAATATTTTACAGGATTAAAAAAAGATGTTTTAAAGGATAAAAACAATTTTTTTATAAAAACCATGATTACCAGAGATCCATGAAGATCCACAAAGCCCAAGGAGGATAAACACAAAGAAAACCATTCCACATCAGTCTATAGCCATCAGCCCATGACCATGTCTGAAATCTGGTCAGGAAGAGACCATCTTAGAAGCAACCAGACCAAGACACTTCAAATACAAAAAAGCAAAGAATGGCTCTTGATGCCTAGAAAGAAATGGTAAAACAAGAACAGAACAAAATAAAGCAATGCAATAAGATGGGATCACTCTAGAATTACATGCCCAGTAAATATCTTTAAAATGGAGAGAAATGGAAGACTTTTCCCTACACATGAAAGCAAAGCTAATCTTCCTCAGCACAGCTCCACTGTGAGAGATGGTAAGGAAAATTCTTGAAGGAGAAGGAAAATATGCCAGGTGGGAACTTAGATCTACACAAAGAAATGAAAGTAACAGAAAATTTTAAAATGTGGATAAATATAAAATATTTTTCTCTTCAAAACATGTCCTAGAAAGACAACTGACAGCTTAAAGCAAAATAATAATATATTAGAGGGTTTATAAGACACATGGAAGTAAATGCACAACCATAGCACAGAAGAGGAGATGCAAAAAAGAAGGGTATTTGCAGGGTCATTCTATGTGGGAGGAATGATGTCATCCAAAGTTAGACTTGGAAGATTGAGTCATTTGTAGGAAAGTATGTGCACCGGAGACCATGATGTTGCATGAAATAAATCAGACACACAAGCTGCACTATTGTGGAGTTTCTCTCCTATGAGAAACCTGAAGGAATAATAAATTAAAGAGGAAAGTAAGACAAAAGAAAACAGAGAGATAAAACTTCTGCAAAGGAAAGGGGATCAAGAGATGGAAAGAAAGGGAAGGGAGAGGAGGGGAGGGGGACATACAAAGAATTAAGATGTGTTATGTACATGTACCAAATACCCACAATGGAAGTAGTTGTTATGTATTGCAAACATGTACTAATAAAAAAGATGAACATGACAAACCATAGAACACACACACACATGTGTGCCAAAAACAAACCTATAACTGTTATGATTTGTGTCCATGATGAGGGGTTAGGGGGGTTAGATGTCCCCCTAAAGTTTCATGAGGTCATAGATGGGCTGTATCTAGAGTGTGTGATTACTACATTAGTCCATTGATTGGTTTGACATAGTTCTGCTAAGATTAAGAGTATTAAGATTAAGCGTGGGAGTGCTACCCACTGTAAGGCCAGGGAGCCTGGATAAAATATAAGGAACAGAAAGAGGCTTGTCTACTCCTTTTTTGCTTGCATCCCTTGCTTGCATTGCTGCCTTCTGCCTGTCTGCCATGCCACCCTACTTGGATCTAGCTGATTGTGGACTGAAACCTCTACAAACTGTGAGCCAAATAAACTTTCCTTCCCCTAACTTTGGGTGTCAGGTATTTTGTCTCAGCAATGAGAGAAAAGTAACTAAAACAATAATGATTAAGTCAATGGTGGAATAATAAAATATATTCAAAACAGGAAAGGAAAGAAAAAAATGAATAGAGGTGGAAAATACATTTTAAAAGAAACCCACAAGTTAGTAAGTGTAAGCTTAGCCACATCAATGATTGCACTGTGTGTATATGGTCAACCTGAGCGGTCCAATACACCGGCCCCAAGCCCTGTGGGGCTACTTGGATTAATTTAAAACGTAATAAAATCAGCAGTTTAGTCCTCTGGTCACACTAGCCATATATCACCTACCATGTTAGATGGAGTGTATATATCTTTCCATCATTGCAGAAAGGACTACCAAGTACTCTGGGAGACTGAGGCGGGAGAATTGCAAGTTCAAGGTCAACCAGGGAAACTTGGTGACTTAGCAAGACTCTATCTCAATATAAAAAATTAAAAGTGGGCTGAGGATGTGTGAAGGCCTTGGGTTCAATACTCAGTACCAAGAAAAAAAAAAGTTGAACTGGTTCTGCTGATGTTAAACAAGCACCAAGTGGACTTCTGAAGCAGGCGCATAACCAAGGATTAAAAGGAACATTTAAGAATGATAACTAGATCAGTTCATCCAGAAGACCTAAGAATACTAAAAATGTTTGTCTCAATACCAGAGATTCAAACTCCATGAACACCACATTGAAGGACTCTCTGGCATGAAAAAACATAAAAATCTGGATGGTTTTCAAGACACTGGACACCAGGCATCACGGTGATTCCTGAGAGACAGGCACCCACGAGGTGAGCCCTCTCAGTGCCCTGTTACTGTCTGAAATGAGATCTGAGGCCCTGGCGCCGGGATGGAGGGGAGCGGGGCTGGTGGGTTCCCTGCATGCAGGAGATGGCGCGATGGCCAGAGGAAAGGAAGTGGCTAGAGATAACGAGACAGAACGCAAGAGAAGAGAAGAGAGAACTCCATGCAGAGAATGCTGGCAGCAGCAGGGTTCCCATCCACTGTAGCTAGAGGACTGATGTACCCAGCATGTGAGGCTGGGGAAGAACCACCCAGGAAGAACAGAGGAATGTTCCCAGACTTCAGGCACATCTGGGAATAGTGCTGTTCCGCCAGCTAGATAGGACAACCTTGTATGTGTGACAGCACTGTATAGAATCCTAAGTAGAGCCCCTCCTACCTGATGAGTAAAAGCTAGTCTTAGTTTGGTCTCACAGGGATATAGAGATGTGGTGTGGTCACAAAATACAGTGAATGCTTATGTTTTCTTTCCCTTATTACCATAAAAGATACATGGCCATTATTTCCCCTCAAAAATTTTCCCTTCAAACACACTTTCCCCATCACTTTGCCACTTTCTAAAGCAGTTCTGGAAGTACTCTTTCATGAGTGTCTCCAGTTGCACTGTAATGGCTGCCTCATCGATTCAAAACATTTACTATTCATAGTCATTTTGATTCAAGGGCAGAGTTAGGAGTCACACGGTGCCAGATGCAGTGAATAAGGTGGATGAGGACATACTGTAATCTTTTTATGACCCCGGAGGGCACTTGGAAGCTGCATTCACATCACACCTCATGAAGACTCCAGTGAAAGAGGACTCCAGAAGTCCTTCAGGAAGCACCAAGAATGATGGGAAAAGTGTGCTCACAGAAAGGGGGAATTTTTTAATTGGGAGTAACTGTAATGTGTCTTTTACTATAGTAATTTTTTAAACTTAAGCATTCACTATATTGTTTGGTCAATCCTTCTATATCAAAACTTATCAAACTATAAATTTAAATGTGCACAATATATTGTATGTTAATTACAAATTGATAAAGCTGCCTTTTAAAGATGAGGAAATATATGAACAACCTTATGCCAATAATTTCAGTGGCATAGATAAATTAAGCCAATTTCCTGGACAAATACAAATACCAAAACTATTAAGAAGAAACAGACAACTGGAAATAATCTATATATGTAAGAAGCTGAATTTATGACTACAGCATTCTCACCAAGCAAAGTATAGGCGCAGATGACTTCACTGGCAAGTTTTCTGAAACATTTAAGGATGAAGTAACACCAATGCTACTCAACCCCTTCAGAAATTAGAGGAAGGAACATTTCCCAGCTTACTTTGTGGGACCAGAATTATTAGTGTGACACCAAAACCAGACAGAGACATAACAGGAAAAGCAATTTACAGATCAATTTCTCTCATGAACATAGATTGAAAATTCATTAAGGAATTTTAGAAAATCAACCGCACTTGATCTATGAAAATAATAACACATCATGATCAATTGGCTTTCGTCCCAGGAATGCAACATGGATTTAACACCAGAAATTTTTATCACTATAACTGACTGTGTTAACAAAACAAAAAATAATGGAAAGCCAATAGGTGAAAGAAAATCATGCGATGAAATTAAAAATCCATTTACAAAGATCTGTCAGCAAATTGTCTATCGACCTACTTACAAAAAGCGTTCAGCGCTGGGGACCGCACTCAGGGCCTCACATATGCTAGATGAAGGCTCCACCCTGGAGCTGTGCCCCAGCTCCTTAGAAGAAAACTGCCTCCACCTGGAAAGAGTCACCTCTGAAGAACCCACAGTCGTCACAGCAAGGGGACTGAGGGACAGACTGGGCTCCCTTCCAGCAAGGCAGTGTGTCTACTTCACGGCTTCTACACAACATCATACTAGGGCCATAGCCAGTGTAATAAAGCAAAGGATAAAAGAGGTGTAAGAAACATTAGACTGAGAAAGAAGCAGGATAACTGTCATTATTCCAAGACAATACAGCCGTGTACAAAGGAAAGCTTCAGAACCTGCAAAAAAGCTCCTAAGACTAACACAGTGAAGTTCCTAGCAAGGTCAAATAAACAAATGCCAAAGAAATAGTATTTCTGAACACTAGAAGCAAACAATCGAAAATCAAAATTTAAACAATCCTATTTATAATATCACCAAATAACATTCATAATTAGGTATAAATTTAAACCAAACGTATCAAACAGCTATAAACATTGCTGATAGAAATTTTAAAACATTGCAATAAGTGGGTACTGTGGTTATACTGTGTTTGTGGGGAAAAGAATATTATTAAGAAGGCAATTTTCCCCATATTGATCTAGAGACTCTACATTATCCCAATCAAATTCTTGATAGATCTCTTTTGTAGCTACTAGGTAATTCTAAAATTTACGTATAAATGAAAAGAACCTGGAATACCCCAAGAATTTTGAAAGAGAGCTAAGTTAGTGTTTATATTGACTGAAAATACGTCTGGATATGGACCCACACATCAGCTGATTTTTAACAAAGATGCTAAGATAATTTAATAGAAAAAGCATCTTTTCAACACATGGTAGTAGAACAAGTAGATTTCATACTGGAAAAAAAGAAAGAAGTTCAGCCACTTCTTCCCAGCAGAAACAAACTCACAAGAAAACCCAAAATGGATCACAGACCTAAACATAAAAGCTGAAATCATAAACCTTTCAGAAGGAAGCATAGGACGGTATCTTACTGATTTGGGATTAGATCATTTCCGAGGACACGGAAAGCAATAACCATAAAAGAAAAATCAATGTATTTATTCAAAAATTTAAACTTCTGCTTATCAAAAGACATCATTAAGAAAATGAATAGAAAAGCTACAGATTGTGATGAAATGTTAGTAGAAACTTTATCTGACAAACGATTTGAATATATGTAAATTTTTTTAAATCTCCTGCATGTCAAAAATAAGAGAAAAATAACTCAATTTTAAAAGAGATGTTTAGCTCAGTGGTAGAGCGCTCGTCTAGCAAGTGTAAGGCCCTGGGTTCGATCCCCAGTACCCCCCTAAAAAGAGAGATGGGCTCCAAAGATATGAACACACACTTTCCAAAAAGATACACAAATGGCAGATAAGTCATGCAAAGATGCTCAACATATTAAAAACCAAGGAAATATAAATTAAAATTGCAACATAGCAATACACAACCAGAAAGGGTAAAGCAGAAAGACTAATGATGGGGAGTTGGGCGGCCAGACTCTCCCATGGCCCTGCAAGATACACCCCTCCTGGACCTCATGCTATGCCACTGTGGGATCCAGCCCATTCTGTTATTATAGCCAGGCATGTTAAGTAGGAGACAGCAGACAATTAGGAAAGGACTAGAGCCAAGGTAAAGTCAGGATGACCAGGCCTTGGTCAGATAAACAGGAGCCTGAGGCCAAGAGTTAACAAGAACCTCACAGACAGTTAAGTCTAGGGATGTAGCAAGTGAGGTAACAGGCAGGGTGATGGATGGCCGCTATGAAAGTTCTGCCCCTACCTATCTGGAAAATATTTTTCTTTCTCTCTTTGTTCTTTTAATAAAGTACTTAGGTAGAGGTCAAGAAGCACTTCCAGACAAAGGCTTGCTACATGCCTCAACGCCTCGTAGGCCCATTTCTAGTTTAAGAAAGCTGGTTTCAGTCCTATAGGTTGACCTTAGTTTGACTCAGTGTGGTCTGAGTCCTGGTCATTTTTTGATGTAAAAACTGCTAGACAGAGAGTACCTGTAATAATCCACTCTCAAGTCCCATCCTGACTATTGAGAGCTATTTCTCTCTTTCCTCCTGTCTACCTCCTTTGTCCACAACTTCATTCTTTAACTTCATGAGACATGGACTCAGATTACACCATTACACTGTGGGGGGACCTTTGCTTGCTTCTAACCAGTAGAACATGGCAAGCGTGATTAGACGTCATTGTTACGTTTATATGAGATTGTGGTTTCCATCTTCCCAGCCAACTCTGTGGAATGATGATCTCTCTTGTTGGATTTGATGAAATATGGATTTGACAAAGAGGTCCATGAGACAAAGAACCTAGAGTGACCATTGGCCCACATCTAGCAAGGGATTGGGACCTGATAGCCGTGAGGCAGTGAATCCCACCAAGCCCCCTGAGCTGGGAGGGAAGTGGACCCTTCTGAAGTGAAGCCTCAGCGAAGCCTCACTGTTGACTGCAGCATCCAGAGAGGCTCAGAAATGAAGGACCCAGTTAAATGACCAAGACCCCGGGCCTGCAGAAACTGTGGTGCCACACATGTGTGCTGTCTCGGGCTTTTAAATTCATAGTAGTGGCTATGCAACAGTAGATAATAAATGGATCCATTGTAACTATCAGTTATGGTGGAGTGAAAACAACGGCCCAACCACTTTTGAAAAGTTTGGTAGTCCCTTACGAAGATGTACATGCACTTGCCCTAAGATCCAGAAATTGCACTGTAGGTATTTACCTAAGAAAAACAAAACATGGTCCGTGCAAAGATGTACACATGAATACTGATAGCAGCATTATAGATAGTAGCTCCCAACTAGAAAGATCTTAGGAAGTGTCTACCCACAGATGGATGAAAAAGGGTGGAATACCCATACGATGAAATAATACTCAGCAATAAAAAAAAAAGAGTTGTGATACTGCAACAGCATTCATGAATGTCAAAAATGTCATGTTAAGGGAAACAGGCCAGACGTGAGGGCATATTCTACTTGAGAGTATATTTTACATGACACAAGGGTATATTCTGCATGATCCTCTCCTAGAAGACACAACGGCCATGTGCTCATCTAAAAGTAGAGGTGTGGGAGTTAGCAAAGGGGCTTGCAAGGCTGACTTTTTGGGACGATGGACAAGGGCGTGTCTTGGCAGTGACAGTGATAATCACGGTCAAGTCTATGAACAATGAACGAGTCCTTGAAAACTGGTAAATTATATTGTATATAAATTATTCTCCCATAAAGCTGTTTCTTTTTAAAAAATAATGTTTATGTGGATTAAATGCTTAAACTATGCAACTCCCAGAGGAAATCTTCATGACATCGGCCTGGGCAATGATTTCTTGGATCTGACACCAAAAGCACAAGCAACATAAGCAAAAATAGCTAAGTGGGAGTACATCAAACTAAAACGTGTGCACAGAGCAAAGGGACAAGTACCACAGGGAGCAGTCAGCCTGTGCAATAGGAGAAATTATTACAAACCATATTCCAGATGAGACGTTATCCAAATATGTAAGAAACTCACACACCTCAACAATGAAAGACAAAAAAGACATGATTTTAAAATGGGCCAAGCAGTTGAACAGACATTTCTTCAAAAAAAAAAATCACTGCTCATCAAGGAAATGGAAATCAAAATCACAATGATGTATGGCCTCCCATCTATTAGGATGCGTATTATGTTTTAAAAAAGAAATAAATTTTGGTAAGAATGTGACGAAGCTGCAGTACTTACAGACTATTTGTATGGATGTAAGATGGTGCAGCCACTATGGAAAACAGTACATTAGTTCCTTAAAAAATTAAAATAGAATGAGAATATAATCTAGGCATCCCACTTTTGAATATTTAGCCAAGAGAATCAAGATCTAGAGGAGTTATTTGCATTCCCATGTTTACCGGAGCATTATTCACAATAGCCAAGATGTGGAAACAACCGAAATGTTCACTGAAAGATAAATGGATACAGAAAATACGGGATGTAAGTACAATGGAACATTATTCAGTCTTAAAAAGGAAGGAGATGCCACACTCCGGGTGAACCTTAAGGACATTACTCTTAGTGAAATGAGCCTGTCACGGGACCAGAGCCGCACGGCTCACTCACACGCTTGGCAAGTAGAATGGCCGCTGCCGGGGCTGCGGGAAGGAAGATGGTGGTGCCATGATGGACAATCTGAAAGACCTGGATGCAGTAGCCTTATGGACGGAGGGTGCCGTGGGGTCGTGGGGCTTCCTTCCAGGTTGTTGGTGTCCTGAACAAAGATGGGTCAAGACACACAGAAAGACAGTGAAAGTGTGCGTTTCTAGGAGGCAGGAAAGAAGTACACTCTGCAGAGTGAGAGAGGGCTGGTGAAAAGGCTCACAGTGGCCCTGAGGGAAAGCGAAAGGGCCTCTGAAATTCCCAGGTTATCTCCTTTTTATGTAAATAGGTGTTAAGACAGTTGTGTTACCAAACACTCACTTGGCATCCTGCGGTGTATAAACCATCCTAACAAAAATCCCCTTTAGCTTCCTATTACATGCAAATGAAGTGTCGGGAATAATATCTCTTGATGGGCTGTGCCCACATGCAAATGAAGGATTGAAAAAGCCTCTTCTGATTGGTCCTGCGAGCAGCACCAGATTAAAATGATGCTTGAAAATAGCAAGTTTCTGATTGGTCCAAAATAGCGCTTTTCTGATTGGTTCTGTGTACAGTGATGGTGGTTTTGGCACTTTATTGGGAGTGTCCCCTCTCCCTGTTGCCTTAGGGTTGTGCCCTAGTTATCTGCACCGATTTAGGCACAAAGATTCAATAGCTTAAAAACAGGAAAGAGCTCTTCGCAGGGGTCGTCCTCCCCTGAACCTGGCCTGAGCGGGTGAGTCTGTGCTGTACCGCCCCGGGGCTGTGAATTTTGGACCAAGGACTGTTCCCCTCCTGTCTTCTCACCTGAGCTCTACGGCTCCTGAGCCCAGGACCGCAGCTGTCCGGTTTGGTGTTGTCTCCCAGCATGGCCTGAGCAGGAACCCCTTAAAATATTTGTGGAATAAACAAAACTCTGTGCCGCTGTTGTGTGGGCTCAGCAAACCTACCCACACTCTTTGAGGTTCTCACAGAATTCCTCAGGGAACACGGCACATTCCATCCCAGCTGAGTCTTCCACAGACATGTTTCTGTGCCCAGTTCATTCTGACATGACGGCAGAAGTGGCCACAGGAGAAACCTTCTTCCTGGCTCACCTCTGTCTTGGGAGGCTCCTCATTACACCTGGCCATGTCAGCCATGATTAAAGATAGCTGCATTGTCACTGGTCAGCTTTGGGGGATTGAGAAAGGCTCCTCTCTGTTGTCCTAAGCAAGATTGGCTATTCTTCCTTTTGTAACCACAAAACCTGTTGTTCTTAACTCTAGTCTGATATCGGGCTGTTGTATCATTGTTATTGTTTATGTGTTTGACCTCTTTGTTTCTGTTTTTGTTTTGTTTTGTTTTGGGGGGGGTGCTCTGCCACTCAGCTGAATCTCCAACCCCGAGACTGACCTCTTTGAAGGTGTATCAAGATCATCTTTTGAATACTCATATTGTTAGTGTATTTCAGTGTTCCCAAGTGCCTAACGGTTGACTGGCATTGAACTAGATGTGTCCCTAGCAGCTTATAAACCACATAGAAGGCCTTGAGTGTCCGTGCTGCTATTGGTCTCTCCACGGCAGGGCCTTGATGGTGGCATTCCCAGCTCGCTGGAAATCAGTAGTTTCTCCGGACCTGCCCAAGTGGCCTTGTAGCTAAATACAAAGCAGTGACTTTTTAAAGAGCACGAGGAGGGCTTAATGACAGAGACTACTTGCCACTTTCTGCACATCTTCCTTTCCTTCTGCTTTAGCAGCAGAGCCTGGGATTTTAGTAGGGCACATTACCACCTACCTACTTTCTCCCAGGTTCCTTGGAGCTGGTTGTAGCCATGTGATTAAATGTTGATAAATAATACAAAAGCAAAAAAAAAAAATTATCTCATTCTAGGATCTCCTTAAAGGGAGAGATCAGACCCTTCTTTGCTCTTGCCCTTCTGCTATCTGGAACAAAGATGTGAAAAACGGGGTTCCAGCAGCCTGTTGGACCATGAGGATGAAGACCAAACACATATAAACTGGAAGGAGCCTGGCTCCCGAGGACTCAGTGAAGACTTCTGCCAGACCCGCACTACCTGTGTCCAGACTTCTCTCATGTTAGAGCAACATGAACTACTGGGATTGTTCCAACCATAGTTCTTCTGGGTTTCTAAAAAGGTAACACTCACCCAGGAATAATTCTCTAATTCCATCTGCAGATCTTTTCTCCTTAAGAATTGTAAGTTTTTAAGATAAATGTAATTACAGAGACTTTCCTGTAAGTCTGGAAGGTGTCTGGCAACTTGGAGTGTGTGTAATTGAGGGGAAAAAATCTGCAGATGACAGAAGACAGAATGAGGGATCGACAACCAGCTTTTGCAGGAAGTAGCGTTCTGTTAAACTTAGGATACAGCCCGACTCCTTTTCCACAACATACACTCTGTAGAATCAGCTTCTGCCTTTCTCCCCAGCACCTTCTCCTGTTGACAGAGCTCCCGCCACGCTGGCCCCTCTCTTGGCTTCTTGCAATGTGTTCAACCCATCACGGCCTCAGGATCTTTGCACTGACTGACCCACAGCCTGCAATGCTCTGATTGCCCTCAGATCTCCTTGTTATTCAGGCCTCAGCTGACATGTTGCCTTCTCAGAAAGAGCTTTGTTGATGTGCGACACAGCCCCGCCTGATATTTCCTGATTTATGTAATATTTACTGTCTCTTTGCCCTTTGTACACCAGCGGAAAGCAGATTCAACAGGGCACATTGCTTACCCCACTCACGCTGAAGCTGAGCACTGCAGTGTCAGACCCACACGCATTCTCGATCTCTGCTAACTGACCAGGCAGAGGACTCAGCAGGCAGAGGACTCAGCAGGCGGCGCTTCTTCCGGGGCAGCGGCAGCTCTGCTGCTGCTCATCTCCACCTGGTTTCCCACTCTTACCACATCTTGTCCTCTAACTCAAAAACAGTGTTAGGTGGTGAAGGCAGCGATGCCCTCTAGGCCTAATCTGCATGACCCCGTTGTTCTGCAGTCCCACACGGTATCAAGATAGGAGGCTCCATCGCCTGGAACTGTCATAAGTTAGTTAAACATCAATAACAATCAGTTTATAAGATTCCTTCCTGACCACAGCTTTGGGGAAGTGGGTGTGAGGGAAGGATCTGTGGAAAGAGGAGCTGAAGGTACATAAAGCTTCATTTCTGACTCGCATTTGTGGGCAGTCTATTTGGGAGAATAGCTCAGCAATGTGCAACAGAAACGCCAACTGCCTGTGACCTCCTCCTCTTTGTTCCGTCATCTCCAGGTGGCACCCTCACCAGCAGGGTCCAAGACAATTCGTCACTACTTCAGCCCACGGAAAGATCGAGGAGGTCAGACACCGCCTACCAGATGCACACACCTGCATACATCCCATTGGCCAGAACCTAGTCAGGTGACCACACCAAGCTGCAGAGGATGCTGGGAAGTGAATCCCTTTGTGAGCCACCATGTGACCAGCCAGAAATCAGCAGGCTCCACTAAGGCGACAGTGAAGACTAGGGGGACTTCAGGCAGCTTCTGCTCCATGCGTGATACCTTGACTGAAAGGATTTTTAATAAACAGATTTTGAATATTGGCAGGCTGGCAGAAAAGGTACACGAATTATACCCATTTACATTTTCCTCCCTGACTTAGAACATTCGGGTTGCGAACTTTCACAGCGATGAATGTACCTCACGTTAGGAACGTACATGAATGTGAACAAATTGTGGAAGTAGCTGTGTAGTTGTACTGTCCTGTACCACCATTTTAAAGTAAAGCAGTAAAAATAGTTTACAGTATTTGTGTGTGTGTGTGTTTGGTTTTTGTTTTATGCTTTACATTGCATATTTGTGTCAAAGGTGTATAAGACTCATTTTGTTGGACTTATGAAAGAATCTGACTTAGGAAATTTCTCCTCAAATAGAACTCACTCATAAGCTGGGGACTCACTGTACATACAATATACCCATTTCCGTCTCCCTGCCGGCTTTGCTTTCCTGGGAAACCCAAGTGTGGTTAAAACACAGCAAGCCCCACAGCTCTACTCACACGACACCGAGCTCCAGCCCTCGAGCTGTGTTTCCCAGGCGCTCTCTGGGCACTTCTGAGCCTGGAACATGGAGAGGAGGCTGCACCTTCATTCACACACACTGTAAGACTCTAAAGCCGACAGTGAGTAGGGAATTAGCAGTCCAGTGCTATATTTTCAGTCCATGAAAGTTCAGAGTGAACTTAAATATTAATCCCTTTTGTTTGAAACAGTTAAATGAGGCTGCTCGCTCCCCTGTGTTCTGATTCCCCTTTTGGGAGTGGAAAGCTACTCGTCCTTGGGCCAGCGATACCAGGATCAGGAAAGGAGTGACTTTGGGGGTGCGTGAGGACCTGGAAAAGGCAGAGGAGCCCCCAGACCAGACATTGCCTCTGTGGCACTAAAAACCCACCTCTCTCCTCCCTCCCTCCTCTCTTCCCTCTCTCCTGGTTCGATTTGCCTGTGCTCGGCAGGTACAGGCGGCCAGGAAGCATCCGGCCAGACCTCCCACGTTTTTAATAAGTGCAGTAAATCTTCCTAGAAGTTTAATTCAAGTCAAAGTGTGCAACCCCGCCACCCACAAGAGGGGGACCTAGACACACACGAGGGCAGAGTGGGGCTCACTTTTCTGGCCAAAAGTGTCACACTGCAACATGGAGCACAAGCTTCCGATGCATGAACCTTCAGAGAATAAACCACATCCGAATCATAGCGGTCACCCTGGCTCCAAAGGAAGGTCACTAAGTAGCAAAGGATGAGGAAGTGGGGAAACCTGAAGCAGTTTCTTGTGGGGGCTGCCATTGTAGGCCGCACGACACGGATACAAAGGCTTTCCCAACAGTGCCTGTTGCACACATACCTGTGATCAAGCAAGCCTCTGTTTCCTCATCTGGAAAATATATCTACCTAATAGAAGAAGACAACATTTCCACATAGAGAGTGACACAGGAAACCCTCAGTCAACACAAACCGTCCAGCCTGGTACCTCTCTCTGTTTGCCAGGCTTTGTCCTTTGGTTCCCTGTCCCTGGAGTCTGGCCAGAGTTGCTTGTAGCATGAACGAGGTGGGCAGGAAAATGAGGTCTGACTACTAGCATCGGTTACGGAGACCAGCTTCAGTGATCTCCCTAAGACAGTGAAGTGATGGGTGGAGCCTCCGCAGCTCCGAGGAGAACGTGACAAGGAAAAGATCACCCCTCCCCAAGAGTGCAGTGTAATTTGGCACACGTAAAACAAAAGCTTTCAAAATGGCCAGTTTGACGTTTGCACTTCTAGGAATTTACACTATTGAAATAAGCAGAGATTTATGCAAATACGCCCGCACAAAGTCATGAAGAGCAGCGTTGTTAATCAGTGAGAGCTGTAAATAGCCCAATACCACGGCAGTCGGAGAGTAAGTCCATGACAGAGGTGCTGCCGCAGCCAGGCTGAGACTGGTTTCTGGCTGCGTTCCTAATAAAACGATAAGGTAGCAGCCAGTCCACTAGCAGGAAACGGAGCTGGGGTGGGCTGGGGGGACCTAGGTCCCAGTCCCCACCCGCCCAGGACCAGGGGTCCAGCTGAGGTCATCACAAGTGGAGCAACAGGAGAGCGACAGGAGGGCTGAGGCAGCCGCCCTAATCCCCGCCAGCTCTGAGCCCCTCTGAAGTGTGTGGTTCAGACGGGTGCACTGGGTGGGTTCGCTGCTCTCCCAGAGAGCAGAGCCTATAGGAGACAGGAGAGGGGCCATCACGGGAATGGCTCCCATGAGTGTAGGTGCTGAGAAGTCTCACCATAGGCGGTTTGTGAGTGGCAGGACCAGAAAAGTCAGACGAAAGGCTCTGCCCAAGTCCAGAGACCCCAGAACCAGGGAAGCCTACGGTGCAGCCCCCAGTCAGAAGCCAGGGCGAGAGCCTTGGGGCAGGGGTAGGAGTGGAATGGGGGATGCTGCAGAAAAGGCTGAAAAGCCTCAGGTTCTGATGCTGTGATGGTTCGATCAAGAATGACCCCCAAACTCTCACGTTCTCAGAGCAGGGCTTTTGGAGGGTGATTGGAACATGGAGATGCTCTAGCTGACTTGCTGTTAGGAGGTGGGATCTCGTTAAAGGCAGATCACTGGGGGTGTGACCTGGAAGGGAGTTTCTTCCTCCCAGCTCCTCCCTTTTCTCCCTGCTTCCTGCCGCCATGATGTGAGCAGCTCTCCTCAGGGGCAAGCCCTCCCACCATGCCGTCTCTGCATTTGAGCCAGCCAACCATGGACTGAAACATCTCAAACTGTGAGCCACAATAAACCTCTCCTTTAAGGTACAGATGTAGGGCATTGTGTCTCGACAAGGAGAAAGTGACCAAGACAGAGGCCCAAGGGCAGGAGGAGAAGGGCATAAAAGAAAAAGAAAGAGAGGTGGGAGGAGAATGCAAGTCTCCTCCTGTCTTTTTGTTTCTATTTTAGCCCCGAACCCACTGAACGTGTTCCCTCTTGCAAGGCCTGTTCCCCACTTGGTCCCCCTCCACACACAGCTCTCCTCTAGAGTCCCCCATGCAGACCCAGAAACCGTGTCCTTCCATCCAGTCAAGTTGATACCAACATTAACCATCTCAGACATGCTAGACACTTGTTAGGAAGGCAGATGGGGGCAGGCTAGGAAAAAAACATGATCTTTAAAGCAATGATCACCAGTACTCACAGATTAAGACCCACGGTCAGCCAGGCCACCCTAACCTAAGTGCCCTGAAGCTGATCGTTTTCTCTGTGGTGAGATATCAGGGCCACAGAGACCAGCTTGCAGAAAGTGTCACTGCTACCAGCTTGTGGGTATCGTCCATCCTGCACTCTTGGTCCTTTGGGAAGCCATCAGTAGGACGCTCTGTGCACATGGTTTGTTTTCCATGATTATTTTACTACACACACAGCACATGCCCATTTTTGTCATATTGATCTTGCCTCTCAGTGGTGGACATTTGCTAGTTCGGCCTCTGACTCCAGGAACCCCCAGTGTGATGGCACAGGACAGACGGCTGGAGCCGGCCCAGGGACTGGGCTGCAGGTGCGCTCAGGAAGGCAGCCCTGGGGAGGGGGGTGGATCAGGAAGGATTCCTGGAGGGGGCCTGGCCTCATGGCAGAAGTAGCCCTCTAGGCTCGCTTCTCCCCTAGACCAGATGGAAGTTTCTCCAACATCAGGTGAGCCCTGAGCCACAGCACATAGGACAACCAGGAGCCCAGGAAGCAGCACACAGGGAGGGGAAGCCTTCTCTCCCACTATGCCTGAGACTTTCCTGCCCACTGCTCCCTGGAGGGGCAGGTGAGGGGAGACCCCACCCTGGCCCAGGAGCCCTTCATCTCCCCAGACCCAAGAGTCCCATTCCTCACCCAGAGACACCAGGCAGCTACAGGGGACAGGAAGGTGAGTCCCACAATAAGTACTGGGCCCAGAAGCCTCATGGTACCCACAAGACCGAAACGTCTGACTCCCACCTAGAGACACTGCAGCTCCTCAGGTAGCCCCAGTAACACTAGCTAAGCCAAGCAGATCAAAATGGTACCACAAGTCACAAAACAGGACTGTCACAGGAAACGTGGGCCTTAGAAGTGAGTCAGGACCTACATACCCAATAGGATCATGGTGACCACCCACCAAAATTAAGATGCAAATAGAAACCAGGGTCTCCTAACATAATGGACAAAATGTCCTGGATGTAATGAACATCACCCATCATACCACACCCAGAAGAATCTCAACCTGAGCCCTCAAAGACCATGAACTGATTCCTACCTGCAGAGGTATTAGATGTTGGAATAATCCTGCAAGAATTCAAAGCCACTTTTACAATAATATTTCATCAATCAAGCAGAAACTCTCCAGACACAAATGAAAAAATGTGTTTAAGTCTCAGCCAACAGAAGCTATAAAAAATGAAATAGAAAGTTGGGGCTGTTGCTCAGTGGTAGACTGTGTGCTTAACACGCCCGAGGCCAGGCTCCCTCTTACAACAACTTACTTCGTGAGAACTGGCCACAGTCCTGCAAGAGCTACATTAACCCCGAGATCAGCACACCCAGTTCTTCTTCTAGGCCTCACCTCTTAAGGATTCCACCTCTCCAGTACTGCCATGCCGGGGACCAAATTTCCAGCACATGAACTTTCGGGGATGCACCCTAAACCTATCCAAAGAATAGCACACGGTAAGTTTTAGAACAGAAAGAGGGGCATGGAACCAAAGGGGCCAAGAGGGGCCCCACTGCCCATGGTTTGCAGAATAGCTTACCAAACATTCTGCCCTCAAGCCAGCTGCAAATAGTCACAGTACAAGAGAGGCTTTGTTCTTCAGGTTTCCACCAGTCCCCAGCCCTCTGGTGGGCACTGGAACACCACACTCCTCCCCAGGTCCAAATGTGTCTAGCAGGGAGGAGGCTGTGGAGAGTGGTTTCAAGCATTCATCTTCCACCAGCCTCTGTCCAGAGCGACAGAAGGCGAAGGATGGTAGGCTCACCTCCACACCCACTGCCAGGATGGTGAAGGCTCTCAACCTTCAGTGATCCCACAATGAGACATCTGGGAAGCTTCTAGAAGCAAACGTTGAGAGCCCGAGGCCAAGTCTCTGAGGAGACCTGAGCCAGTGGGGCTTGCCGAGGTCTGGAAGCTGACTGGCTCTCCAGGAGCTGAGGGAGCCCCAAGACGGAGGACAGAGGGAGGACGGGCCGCCTGCTGGAGCCAGGGTTCTAGAGCCAGTGACGACAAGGTCTCTCCGCAGGTGCCTTCTCCTGAGCGGCCCCGGGGAGCTCCACATATGTGCTGTGTCCTCTAGCACTCTTCCGAATTCAGGCAGAGTTATTACTCTCACTTGGCAGCCAGAGAAGCCTCGCCTGCGACCTGTTCAGTGGTTGCCCCTGGTCCAAGCCTCTGTGCTTCCCCTGGGTTGAGCCAGGGGCTTGCGCGAAATGAGGTTGACTTCATCGCAGGCTTTGGGGCTTCTGGGTTTCCTGTTCCAGACCTGCAGGCACTATTTGTTCATCTTTAGCTAAAGAATCAGAAATGAGTATAGCTTTGCCCACAGATGGAGCCACATGGCCCATGGATTTCCATTTTCCAAGTCTCCGGGATAAACTAGTGTGCCGCAGCATCCAAGTTTTTCTTGGGCCGGAAAAAGGACACCAGCTTCCAAGACGCATTGAAGGCCAGAATGGGAAGGAACTTGTGGAGTGAAGCTGCTTACGGCAACTTTAAGCAGCTTTCTGAGTCCCAAGCCGCAGAAATTTGACTTTGAGAGGCTTGGAGGAGGCATCTCACAGCAGCTCCGGGATGGGCGGGCTTGCTCAGGGATGCTGTCTTTGTGTGTGTGTCCGGAGGGGGTCCCGAGGATCGAACCAGGGCGTCACACTAAGCTACATCCCCAGCTATTTATTTATTAGTTAGTTAGTTAGTTAGTTAGTTAGTTAGTTAGTTAGTTAGAAACAGGGTCTCTAAGTCACTATGTTGCCCAGGTTGGGCTCCAACCTAGGCTCCTCCTGCCTCAGCTTCCCAGAGTGCTAGAATTGCAGTTGTTTAATCCCAGTGATATTATTTTATATGCTGCTAATTTTTATTTCCCAAGAAACCAAAAGAAGAGAAGAATGACTTCCACTGACCCTCAGGATTTCTCCAGAGATATTTTGGCAACTTCTTTATTCAAAGGTTGGCTACTGATTTTAAAACCAATAAAACAGAACAAACAAACAAACAAACAAAAAAGTCTGCTAACATTCAAGAATCTCCAATCTTCACTCTCAAGAGTAGCCTCCATTTATTTTCCTTGTTCTGATTTATGATTTTGCCCCCATCCGTAAACAGCACTGTGAGAATTAACAGACTTGCGTGGGTCAGAAAATGGTTTTTCTATTTTCACTGTGCCCGTGAAAATAAAACATGTTGGAGTTCTAGCAAGACGTCAGGTCTCAGTAGATAATATTGGTGTGAAGTCAACGTCATGTTTATCTGTATTTTCCTGTGGTTCTTTGTGAAGTGTGAGGGGGGAACATACAGGAGAGAGCTGACTTTTGCAACAAAGCAACTCCCCGTCCTGCGGTAGCAGCGTTGTCCCCTTGTGAGGGTGGAGCCCATATGGCCTAAGTACCTCTTAAAAGTCACACCTCCCAGTCCTAGCACAGCGACAATTAAATGTCATGACTTTTAAAGGACATGCACAAGCCATGGCAATAACCTACGGAAAGGTAGAGGAGCGGGGAGATGGAGACGGACCTGAACTTCTGGACTCTGAACAGCGAGTCTGTTCCCAGCCCGTGACTCATCTTTCCCAGCCCGTGGCATTTGCAAAGAGGATAAACAAACTTCCCCAGCGCAGCTTTGCTGGTGCCTCTTCAGATGATCTGCAAGGTTCAGTTTTGCTGGTGCCTCTTCAGATGATCTGCAAGGTTCGCCCAGCCCCCGATCCACTCACCCACAGCCTGATCTCCTTTCTGGCCCCTCTCTCCCTCTGTCACCCTTCTCTGACCACAGTGATTTTCTGTCTGCACTTGAGTTTCAGGACCGCTCTCCTTCCTGATCCTTCTTTCCTGAGTGTTCTTCCTCCGGATCTCAGCATGGCTACCTCCTCCTCATCGCTGGAGCCCCAGACCACCCCCCAGCTCCTGCGGGCAGCCTTCCCAAATACCCTCACTCAGGCATGCCAGCGTGGAGTGGACACCCAATTTGCATGGTGAAATGAAAAGGCTACAAGGATCGATGTGTTTATGTTAGAACCTGTGGCAAGTCTTTTAGAGTTTGTTAGTAAGATGACTTACTGTGATAGAACTGTAGGATGACCATTGTCTTAGTCTGTTCCTGCTGCTACAACAAAACATCTTAAATGGGCAATTTATAAACAATAGAAATTTATTCCTTACCATCTAAGGATTACGATCACCAGCAGATTCAGGGTCTGGACAGAGTAGTAATCCATTCAGGAGGGCGGAGCCTTTATGATCTAGTTGCTTCCTCAGGGGTTCACCTCTCAATCCCATCACGTTGGTGATTAAGTTTCACTGTTGGAATTGGGGTAGGGATGACACAGCAGACCACAGGAGTAAATGGGGACTAATCAAGATATGTGCTACCTGAATTACAGGTGAATTACACATTATAACTACATTACAATGTCTGTTTCCCTCCTAGATAATAAAACCATGTGTAGCACATTGTAAGTACTAATAAACATATGAGTGAATGAATGAAGGAAAGAGTAGTATGTTATGCTCATCACTCTTAGTTAATAGAAAAGTGAGTTTGAGCCCCCAAGACACCCAACCAGCAGAGGGCTACTGCACCGAGCCGCTGGTCCGTTGGAAGTCACGCTGCATATGGTTCTGTTCCAGAGGCCGGGGAGGTATTTGCAATGTTCCTGTCATTACCAGCGTCCCCCATAGAAGGCTTCCTCAGAAGTGCACAATCCCCGACACGAACAGCACTTTCCGGTTTACAAAGCCCCACACACATCTCAATTACCCAGCCCTCACGGCCGCCCCAGGACCTGGGCACTTCCTGTTTTCACTCCTGTGGTACAGGGGAGGAGACCTAGAGTCACAGCTAGCTAAGTGACCTGAGCTGAGGCTTCAGGAGACATCACCATTGTCCTCTCATCACACATCCTCACTGTTTCCTTCACACTGCCAGCTTTCTACTGGGGGGATCTACAGCTCCCAGCCAGGGGCGTCCTCAGGCAGCCCACAGCCCACGGGGTAGGAATCAGTGGATAAGGACCGCAGGTCCCTCGTCCCTCAGCAGTACAACTCTGAGGCAGGCTCCATACGGCCTCTCAGAGGCTCCAGGAGGACTGAGCCTCAGGAGCCCACGGTGCTAATGACTCACGAACACACTTTGTACCAAGCCCTCTTCCACCACCCCTCAAGCCACAAGTAAGTGTTGGGAAGGATCTGCGGGAACGGGAGCCTTTGTGCTGTGCTGGCGGGAATATAAAATGGAGCAGCCAATGAGGAAGACCGTCTGGTGGTTCCTCAAAAAGCTCAATGCAGAATTACCAGCAACTCCACCCCTGCGTATATACCCGAAAGGCTTGGAAGTCAGACTTTAAAAGACACCTGTGCACCCATCGTCATAGCAGCATTCTTCACAGCACCCGAGAGATGGAAGTCACCCAAGTGTCCTCTGATGGGTGCACAAAGTGTGGCTATACATGGCTGGAATTGCTGTGGTCTGAACATTTGTATCCCCCGAATTCATTTGTTCAAACTCTACACCAAAAGAAATGGCATTAGGAGGCGGGTCTCTAAGAGGGGTTTGCCTCACAAGGGCCAAGCCTTTGTGAATGGAGAAAGTGCCCTCCTAAGAAATGCCCCAGAGAGAGCCTTGGTGCTTCTCCCGTGTGGGTTATAGTGAAAAGGCAGCTGTCTGGGACCCAGGAGGTGGCTTGCACCAAACACTGAATCTGCAGATGCCTCAATCTTGGACTTCTCAGCCCACAGAACTGTGAGGAATAGTGTCTGCTGTTTAAATCTGCCCAGTTTGTATGTATTCCGTTATGGCAGCTTGAAAAGACTAAGATAGGAATATTATTCTGCCTTAGAAAGGAAGGAAATTTGGACCCATGCTAAAATGAATCTTGGATGACAAATCTTGAAGACATTATGCTGAGTGAAATCAATTTAACACAGAAGGACAAATGTTGTGTGCTTCCGCTTGCATGAGGTACCTACAAGAGTACAGATCCTAGAGACAGGAAGTAGAATTGACAGGAAGTAGAAAGCTAGTGTCCAGAGGCTGAGGGAGGGGAGGATGCAGAGTTGCTTAAAGTGTATAGTTTTAGTCGGAGAGGATGGAGAAGTTGTGGAAATGGATAATGGTAATGATTGTGCAACAATGAGAATCAACTTACTGCCACTAAATCATATGTTCAAAAAGAGTTAAAATAGGGCATTTTATGCTATGTGTATTTTAAGGTAAGAAAAAAGAGAGGGAAAAGCTTGTATTAGCTTCATGCCCTAGCTTATCTCATTTCCCAAAGAAACTTTTGCAGTCAAATCCTGGTCTTTCTATCTGCTTTATGGGGAACCCATCTAAGACAAGGCAGATCTAGCAGGTGAACCCCACCACTGAAACCCAAATCTTTAAGCATCGAGTCTCACACTCTCTCAGGGAAGCTGACCCTTACACAGCACCAGTACCATGAGCTTTATCAGTGGAGGGCAACATTCCCAGATTTTTCCTTGGCAGCCTGTGTCTTTGCAGCCTCTTTTGCCAGTTGCAAAATAAAATTTCTTAATTGCATTGAGAAAAATAGAGACAGACACATGCCTTTTATTACTCTGACCTGGTTTGTGTTACCATATAATTCCCCCTGACCACAAGGGAAAGGGGAGGCTTCAAAAGGTTTCAGAGAAAACTTGTCCAAATTCTATGTGGATTTTGCACTTTATTTCTTAAACATATATTCAGAAATACTTCATTTCTGAGCATCGTAACCCTGTTAGCCTGTTGCCACAGGCCAGGCTCTAGATGGCTGCTGCTACCCTTTGCCCTCCAATGGACACAGACAAAATGGGACCCACGAGAAAAAGTCTTGCTCACTCTGGTCTCCTTGATGCTGATGGAGAATGGCAATTTGCAAACACACCTGTGACTCTGGAATCCTCCATCATATCACGGGACACTGCTTTTTAAATCATTTTTACACGTTTTATTAGTGTGTGTTAGTTCTAGAAAATAATGGGTTTTGTTTTGTGATTTTTGCACATGTGTATAACATACTTTGATCATTTTTACCCCTTTGCCCTCCCCCATCCCCTTCCCCTTTGCTGATAGTCTCCCTTCTACTTTCCTATCATCTCTTCTTTTTTAGAGTCTACATACGAGAGTAAACATGCAACATTTGGCTATCTGAGCCTGAGTTGTTTTGCTTAACATGATGATCTCCAGTTCCATCCATTTTCCTGCGAATGACACAATTTTGTTCTCCTCCATGGCTCGGTACTACTCCACTGAGTATGGATGCCACATTTTCTTCATCCATTCATCCGTATCCATTCAAAAGTTAAGCTGGCTCCATATCCTGGCCGTCGTGAATTGTGTTCCGGTAAACACTGGGCATGCAGGCCTCTCTGCGGTGAGCTAACTTTGATTCTTTCAGGAATACACTCAGGAGTGCAATAGCTGGATCAAAGGGTAGCTCAATTCTCAGATTTTTGAAGAGATGCCATACTGCTTTCCACAGTGGCTGCACTAATTTACATTCCCTCCCACAGAGAACGCATCTGAGATTTTAAATCGGTAGTCATCAAATCAAGGGTGCCAAGCTGTCAGTGAGCACGAAGTCATTTCTCCCAGTGAAATAGAAATAAACAGAATGGAAATCCTTGGAACTCCCAGTGGAGGTTAAGCATCATCATGTGAAACTTGTCTTATTCGTGTCTCTGCGTTGGTAACTGGATTGTTACACAAAAAGTATTTAGGACAAGTTTGGGGGAAGAATTGAAAGCCATGATTTAAAATAAAGCCTTTTTGTTGATCGAGAGAGCTCTCGTGTGTTTCCTCTTCCTTCCCGAGGCTTTTCCTTTCCCCTCCCCTCGCTGGCCCTGCCTTGTGTCCTTCTCTTCCTAACAATGAGGGAGGACTCATGCTCCTGTGACACCAGGTTACCTCTGCCACCAGAATGGCAGGTCATTTGCTCAGAAATCAGGCAGTTATTTCCACGATGCACATAAGCAAACAAACGGCAACAAAACCCTGCTCGCTGGCTCACTGTTTTCTTTTTCCGGTCATTTCTTTGGCAAGACGTTGACACAGCCACACAAGCTCCTACTGAGCGAGAGAACCAAGAGGTCAGACAGAGTAAATACACAGCAGCAATAATTGACTGAACGAGAGAATACAGGATGAATCTCATAGCGTAGGAAACTTACAAGTTCAAGGGAGAGAGCCAAGTGTTGAGTAAACGACGGGCACTTAGAGAGTCATGATCCAATAAGTAGGGACAAATATTGAGGCTGGGCATTCGAAATACTGTTTCTTAAAAAAAAAAAAGCAAGGTTTTGCAAACTACTCTTCCACAAAGAGGTCGCCTGGTATTTCTGCTAAACTTGTCTGGATCTACCTTACTTACCCTATTCACCTTGAAACCCACTGCTTTCTCCTCTAGATTGAAAGAACCACTTGTACTAAGTAGCATCTGCTCTATACAAAGCACAGTGAAAATTAAGTAGCTCAGTGTCATTCTGTCAATTTGGGGCTGTGTCTCAATGCCAATCACGTCAACCAGCTGACAATTATGCCTCCTTTAACTTCAAGCACTGATGCAAGACAATTGCATTTAGTGTAAGGGCTGATGGGGCAGGGGACAGAGTGCTGTTCCAGCGTCCTCAAGACTGTGCAATAGCATTTATCATAATATTGTAATTATAGGTCATTGTCATAACATTCCCACTGCCGGTGAACTCCTTGAAGACAGAAATGGTCTTTCATTCCTAGCACCTGATCCACAACATGCTCTCTGCCATGCTGTACTGTTCCCCCAACCAGCCCTAAAGCAGTGGGCCCAACTCAACCTCTTCTCTTTATAAGTTGATTATCTCTGGGATTTGGTACAGTAGCAGAAAGCTGACCAACACAGCACCCATAGCCATATAAAAAGACATTATTATATTCTCATTTCCTCTTAGTTTAGAGGAAGAGTATGGACTTTAACATCATCAAGGCCAGGGTTCAAATCCTACCTCTGTCGTTTATCACCCAGACCAGTACTTCTCAAATTTCACTGTACACACGAGTCAGTTGGGGATAAAACAGATGTAGATCTGCAGAAAGGACCAAGACTCTGCCTCTCTAACAAGTGCCCAGGTGAGGACCACGCTTAAATAGTCAGTCTCCAGGGTCTAAGCAAGCTGGTCAAGCCGTTCCCTCCATTGGAGAAAATGGAAAGGTACGGAACAGGTCAGACTGGCATTTGGCTCTCATAATAGGAATCAGATGACAGTGGCTGAAACAAGTAGTGGATTTATTCCCCTCACATAAGAAATCTAGAGACAGAGAGGCCAGGCCTGCTACTGCTGACTCTTCCTACTCCGCCACCTTGGCAAGTGGAATTTTACCTTGAAGGCCACAGGACAGATGCCGAATCTGAGCATCTGCATTCTAGGAAGAAAGGAAGTGGGAAAAAAGGAAAGAGTGAAGGCACATGCTAGCTACTCTACTTTTAGAAATCAGTATAAAGAATAATTTGGCCCAATGTCCCACCCTAGGATGACTGTGTAGAGCACGCTGGTCAGAGCTGGGTCACGGAACAAGCCTGGCATGTGAGGAGGTGAATTTTCCAGCTGGGAATGTTGCTGCCCTGAGCAAAATCGAGGGGTTATTAGTCAGGAAGCGGGAGCGACGGATACTGGGTCACCAGCAGTGTCTGTGCTGTTGTAATGGCACTTAATGAGGCTGCCAGAACTCTTGGTTGCACAGACCCCCTCGTCCCCAGGAATGGCTGCATTTAGGGTCGCTTTTGTTGTCTTGAAAATCTCCAAATGCACTGGCCTCTTCCCTTCAGGCTCCCAACTCATTCATCTCTCTGGCTCTCAAACTTTCTCTTCCTGACTTCTTCACCACCCCTCATCTTGCTTGCCTCCCACTGGTCACCATGACAACCACCTGCACCGAATGGGCGCCCTTTCCCCACCCCCACAACTGCTCTCTGAAAACTCAGAACATCACCCTAAGCACCAGTTCCAACAGCCTCTGCTCCATCCCCATCCCACCAGCCCCCGGGAGCTATTTTAACACCACTGAGTGCTCCTCTTCCTTAAAACTGCTAACATGAAGGCCTGATGCCTTCTGTTTATGATAATGAACTCCTCTCTCTGCTCTCTGCCTGACTGTCTAAGCCTTTGCCTGCAGAATCAAATGCAGACAGGACCTTACACCAGCAGGCCTCTGGTTCTCAGGCTTTGGACTTGGACTAGAATGTCACCACATCTCTCCAGCTTCCCCACTACAGATCTGGGGCCCTCTCAGTCCTCTCACCCATGCAAGCCAGCCCTTTATCATAATAATATGCATAATATATCTTTCAAATGTAGTGTACGTAACATATTCTATTGATTCCTGTTTCTCTGGAGAATCCAGACTAACACAGCACATAGGGAGTATAGACCAACTGATACAATGAACACATAGCTGAACCCAAGATTTCAGGGCTAAGCAGAATGCCTGACTCCGTGGTTACATTTCGTACTCCAATCCAATTGATTCAAGTTGATGAAAAGTCCATTTTAGAAAAAAAAAAAAAAAGACAACACAGAATACACACAAGGAACTTTCATAAGATCATAAGATCAAGCAAAATCAGCATAGGTACAATTACTACTCTGCAGAATATCTTTAGTAGGTAAAACTGAATATATGAAAATTAGCTTAGTATTCACTGAGAGTTATCATAAAACTCTAAGCATGAATAAATGTAAGTGAACTTTTTGTTCCTTTTATTTATGACAGTTTCTGAACAGAATATTTTTGTATCTGAACAAGATATTTTTAAAATTAAGACTAATTTAATTAATATTATTTCAGAAAAATCATAGCGTGGTAACTTTTAATGCAGTTAGTACTGAGCACACAAAGTCAAGCAGGTGAGAAAATGGAAATTAAAAACCTTATTGATGACTCTGGCTATGCCAAATTATAGCAAAAACCATTTAAGTTTTTCCCAAGTACTTAAGTCCGTATCGCTGACTTTGATATGCTGGGTTTTGATGAGATGCTTATACACAAAAAATATTCATTAAAGGACGCTACCTGGAAGTAATAAAGGTGTGTACCCGGTTATGGCAAAATAAGCTCTTGCTGGTCGGACTGGAACCACTTTAAACTATTCTCAGCCTCTTTTACAGGCTGGGCCCTGCCAGGTGACCCTCAAGCCAAAAGTCCTGGATGCCCCCCGTCCCCATGTCCCCGTCTTCCAGCTGACCACTTGCACGGCTGTCACTGATGGCCCGCAGGAACACAGGCCGCCCTTCACAGCGACAGGACCTTGGCACAGTGGCCTCTCTCCTCTCCTCATAGGTAGAGTGGTGACAATAATAACTCTTCGGAAGGCTTTCTTGACCCTGTCATGAGGTGGCAGGTCAAGCTACCTGGCATGGTGCCTACCTGGTACATAATAAAGCTTTAGCGTGTGGGTCTCTCACCTGGGCCATTGCAACCTCATCCTAACAGATTTCTGCGCCCCAGCTCCTGCCCCTTTCCATCTCCGATCTGCCCTCACTGAGGCCACCTCCAAGATCTTGCAAAATACAGATCTGATGGTAATTTTGCCCTTCTCAAAAACCTTTGGTGAGTGCTCATTGCCTGCAGAATGAAACCCGAGCCCTTAGCCCAGTCTGCAAGCCAGGAATGAAGATCGGCTACTTTGTACCCAAACAGCATTGCTTGTCCCTTTATCATCTCCACGCTGACTGCTTACCTCAAGTCTGGGCTTCTCAACGTCCTCACCTTCAGCTAATTGATCCGGGGCCTTCAGCAACCTGGAATACCCAGCCTCACGGGCCTCCAAGGCTGACTCCAAGGACTGCCTCCTCTTGGCACCTGCTGCCTTTCCCTCCTGTCCAGCGTGAACAGACCGCCCCGCCCAGCACGTTGTACACATCGGTTTAGGACACCCGCCTGTGGTGCTTGGAGAGTGATCACCCACAGCGGGAAGACTCTGCTTCCCACGTGTCTGTTTGCTCAGCACCGGGGTCAGACAGAGTCACCCATGAGTGACACTGAAAACCTGAGAAAGTGCTAGTTAAAGAGGAAAAGAAGATGCAAGGGACGGCGATGTCTTGTCCAGCCTGCACACATTAAGAACAGACTTGTAAACTCTTAACAGGTCAGGGGCAAAAGGTGTCAAGATGGGGCTCCACACTGACCCCACCGGTAAGTACTGCAGCGGTGAACCTTGTGCCACAGAGGGAGTGGGCAGGCGTTGGCTTTTGTCATCTCGGGAACTGAAACGCCCGTATCCTGTCGCCCGGACATCATCACGGCCTCCTCTCTGGGTCCCCACAGCCACAGGCCCTCAAGGAGTGCCCGCCTCTCAATTTGCTGCCCGGCTGCTCCTGCACCTTTGCCCAGGGGCCTGACTGACCAACGGGGCAGACTCCGCTCACAGCACGGGCAGCGTCCCTGGTCCTGGGAACAGAAAGCAAAGTGAGACTTTTCAGAGCCGTTGCTGTTGTTTTAATCAACTGGCTCCCTCAGCCCCTCAAAGTCAGCATGCCCTATGGTTTCACTTGAACTGATTTCCATTTGGTGAAAAAGTATAATCTACCTTCCTCTTTTAAAGAAATGAAAGACAGGTGTAGAGTCTTGGAAAACACCCTGCAGAGGCACTGGAAAACATCGGTCCAAAACTGTGGTGTTTCCTTTCATCCGTCAGATTCCCGGCACCTGATGTGTGTCAAATGTGTGTGGTGTGCAGGGTGTTGGGGATGCTGAGATGCATACGGTGGCCCGGAGGCTCAAGGCACCGTCTTCCCGGAACTCTTACTGATGAGCCCTGTGCACTCAGTAAAATCAAACCCGTGGGGCCGCGGAGCATGTGATTTGTAGTATTTGGGGAATGAATGATGGAATCTGACTTCCCATCAGCTACACAGGGAAGAAGCTGTCTACTAAGTTCTGTATTATTCCCTCCATCCACAGTACAGGTTGAATAAAATCCTGAGACTTGGCAGAAAACATTCAGTATGCCGCATGTGGGTTTCAACATTCAGATTTCCACAGGAAGTATAAGACTATATTTCCTGGACTATAAGAGCTGCACTGCAAGGGGATAGGACATTTCTTCGCCAATGAGGTCCTGTCTGCATTTGAATGGTTGTTTCTAGTTTCAAAGCACTTTAAAGTGTTATATCTTTATTTTTTCAATCTTTATTCAATAAACCTCTGTGCAATGTTGTTTTAGTCCCATTTTAAAGCTAAAGAAACTGTGGCTCAGTAAGTTTGAATTGCAGTTGATCTTAGGTCAGGCCCTGGGACCTAGCTCCCTTCCTCCCAGTTCAGAGGTGCCACAGGGCTCCTGAGCAGGTAGCAGTGTGGCCGCTCTTGTCGGGAGTCCACGCTGCTTGCCAGGTGGATAGAAAGTGGGTGCTTCCTCTTTTATTTTTAAAGTCTGAAAGCCATACATCAGAAAGTAAGCAAAATGAACCCTTGTGATCCAATAGCAAATCCCTTCCCCATGGCTAGTCCGTGGCTGCCAGAGGAGGCGAAAGAGATATTGAGATAGCTAAGTGGCAAGGAAAGTGCCCAGACTGGGTGTCTTCACAGAAATAACTTCAGAAGGGGACAGAATTTGGGCCCTGGCACATCCTAGCTGGAGACCAATGGGCAGGAGGCCTTTTAGCTCACGCCTCAGGCTGGACTCAGGGAACAATCCAGGCAGCTCCCCCGTAAGCCAGCTGGAAACAGTGGTGTGGGCTTCTACAGCTCTCTCTCCCCAATGGCAGTCCATTCTTAGGCCACCTCAAATTAATGAGCTGTCCCAGAATCTAACCTCTGTGTGACTTCTCTGCACAAAATGGAGAAATTTCTGTCACAAAGTTCAGTGAGGCCCCTCAGCCGTGTCTACCTTACCCCGGTCGTGGATACCCAGGCTGGTAGACAAACATCAACTTCTAGGCCAAAATTGTCTGGCGCTCACCCATAACCCAGGACACTTGTCCAGAAGTGGGAGGCAGCCCATCCAAGGTTATTATCAAGGAAACCCCCGACCTGGTCTTGGTGTCTGGCCTCCACTGATGGAGAACGGGCGGGACTCCTGTCTGCAGCCTCTCAGCTGAACCCTTCGACGGGTCGCTGGGATTCCCCGTGCATACAAATCAGTTGCCTGCTCAATGGGCTGGTCTCTTAAATAGGCTCTTCCCAGCAACATTTCTATTTAAAACCCTGAAAAAGCCTTCGTCAGAAAATGTCCTCTTGTATTTATCTCTTCCTATCCACTTAAATTAATTAATCTGCAATTGTCTTCACAGCTGTGTGATGGGGCAGAGTTCCTAAGAAATGAGTTTCTTCTAAGAACATGAGCTCATTTGCTCATTCAATTTGCCAAACACAGCGAGGGAGGGTTTTCTCTGCACTTTCCACAGATTTATTATGGGGCTACTAGTTTATTCTCTGCTCAAGTGGGCATTGCTAACCTGAGAACACTGTTAGGAAATGAGGAGGGGAGAGAGGCACGTGATCAGGGTTCACTGAGAATGATGGGAACTTCTAACAAAGTCCTCCAGAATTTTAGAAATGCCAGTAAACAAGCGATGAAGACAGAGCATGAGATGCTACTGCCACCAAGAGAGGTTCCTCTGTCTTCAGGGACAGGCAATCGGCAAGCTCATCCTGCCTTACACCTCCTCCAGGCAGACGGAGCAAAGTTCACCAACTCCACAGAAGGAGAAAAGAGAAGGTGAGGTTCTGCCTGAGCCAATTCCCAGCCACAGTGCTTGTGGTTTCCCAAGAGCAGAGCTGGTCCTCAAGCCCCCTGCCCTGCACCAGGGAGAGTGGTTAAGAGTTGGGGTGGGGGAGCCAGACTAGTAGGGCTCAAATCCCAGCTCCACCGCTAAGCCATCTCTGTGCCTCAGTTTCCTCCATGGAGAAATAAGGGCAACTGTGGCATTCTCCAGAGGATACATGGGGACTCCTTGAGTCTATAAGATACAGCTCTCAGGACAGTGCCCGTAGATCATGGAGTCCCCCTGTACCTGAGTTTTGCTTCCCAAGCTTTTCTTTACTCATAGACAATCACAGTCTGAAAATGTTAAGTGAAAAATTCCAGACATTAAGCAATTCATCCGTGTTAAATTACACACCACTCCCAATAGTGTGAAGAAATCTCCCTCCATCTCACCTGCAACACAAATCGTCCCTTAGTCCCAAATATCCATGTTGTACACCTCGTCCTCCCACTGGCTCTTCACCAGCTGTTATGTGTCGTATCTAGACACCTCTCTAAAACCTCATGCTATCACAGGCTGGACCCTTGCAAGGTATCTGGGTCATAAGAGCTCATAACTGGCTTGCTGTTAAGAGGTGGAGTGTGGTCAGAAAAGGCAGTCACTGTGGGTATGACCCAGAAGGTTACATCTCCCTTCCGGGCACCTCCCTTGACTCTGCTTCCTGTTCACCATGCTGTGAGCAGCTCTCCTCTGCCAGGCCCCTCTGCCATACTGTCTTGCATTGGAGCCGGACTGTGGACCAAAACAATGAACCAAAATAAACTTTTAAATTGTGGCTGTCTGGTATTTTGTCCTGGTGATGAGGAAAGTGACTAAGACTGCGGTCATCCAGGTCATCAGATCAACTGTCACAGTATCACAGTGTTCCTGCTCAAGTCTCCTTCTGCGCATCCTAAGCCTGAGTCACGGTGCCTGTGTGACCTGCCACCCTTCCTCTCATCACACAGGTACCAAAGCTCATCTCACATTGTCACAAGAAAGGTGAGAACAGTGTAAGGAGAGAGAGAGAGAGATCATATTCACATAACTCTTGTACTCTTATCACAATATATTGTTATAATTATCCTGTTTTATTATGTTGATAATCTTTTACTACACTTAATTTATAAATTAAAACTTCTCCTAAGTATGTACATGTGGGAAAATATACTCTGTAGATTCCAGCACTAGCCATAGTTTCAGGGGTCTTGGAGCGCATCCTCATGAATAAGAGAGGACTACTGTGTTTAGGAACCAGTTGATTTTTGCAGTAGACCAGTCATTGAGCTGATCTGGGTACAAGTTAACTCTCTAAACTTCCTCTTCATAGGAAGTATGAAGAATCATCATGAGATTCAGATAATTCAGACATGAGTAATGGAAATGTTTTATTCCAGGCTCCTATTTCACTCGGTTTACATGTGGGAAGGGAAGCAGGTACAGTACAGCCACATACCACCAAACCCAGGTGCTTTTCAAAAGACTCAGCTTATTGGTTTTATTTTTATTAGAACAATAAGCGAGCCTACTATAGGAAATGTGAGAAAGTAGGAAAAGTAAGAGAAAAGAAGAAAAATACAGTATCAGGTTCCAAAATACTTACCAAAGATGGTGTGAGAAAGAAAAAAAGAGAATGGAAAGAAGGGGAAGGCAAGAGGAGGGGAGGGAAGGGAAGAGAGGTGAGGCGAGGGGAGGCGGGGAGAGGGGAGACAGGTGGGGCAAGGCAGGGCAAGGCAAAACTACAGACAACATTTGACTTTCTTCACAAGTTTGCTTTTGCTTCAGCTCTGCCCAGACTTCTATGTCAACTCTGTTTCTGTCCCCAGACCTACAGACCCATGATGGTTGCTATGGAGAGAGTGTGAACAACATGCCCCAGAGAAAAGGGAAGAAAAGAGTTGAAATTGAGCATTAAGAAGTCTGCCTTGACCTAAGTGACAAAGAGGAGCATGTTGGGTATTCTAGACCAAAAAAAAAGAGCTATACTGAGGTGCCTCCATCTGGTTTCTGTTGCTAGAACAGAATGCTGGAGACTGGGTAGTTCATACAGAAAAGAGGTTTTCTTAAATCTCAGTTCTGGAAGGTGGAGTCCAAGACAGGGCAGCCACATCTGTCTGGCATCTGGTGGGGGCCCTGTGGCACTCTGACCCACGGTGGAAAGCAGAGGGCAACAGGGGGTGTGCATAAGAGAGGCAGAGAGAGCCGAATGCCCACAATACACCCGCAGTCCTGAAGGGACAAGTTTAGTCCATCCTTGAGGATGGATGTGGAAGACCCTGGTCTCCCTTAAACACCCCACCAGTGCTCAGCACTGTTATGATGGGGACCAAGCCTTAGCTTGAGTTCTGGTGGGACACACCACAGCCGAAGCATGGCTTGGGGGACAGAGGCAGCCAGGGGTGAGCGTGTGGAGGGGCCGGAGGCAGGGAGGAGTCCCCTGTCCCCCAAGAGGCCCTGAAGCAGCAGATTTTACCACAGTCTGGGAGAAGCTGGCAGCAGCTCTTAACAGCAGCACAAACTCAGTTTTCAAAAGCTCATCCCGGCTTCAGAGGCGATGGTAAATCGGAAGGGTGGAGTGCAGCTAGACTTCCCTACAAACTCCAGCAGGCCGGGAAGGAGAAAGCGCTGGTCCATTCTCAGCAGACGGCAACATTAAGAGGGAAAAACACCTCACTTCCTTCACAGAGGCATTCAGGTAGAACTTGAAGACTGTGTTTTTGCTGTCAAAGGTGGTATTCAATTCTATCACCGAAGAGTGCATCATTCCTCTGATGAAAAGATCCGGGAGAGGAAGCTGTAATAAGGACATAATAAGCTGAGGGAGAATGCACTTCTCCAAATCCCCCGAGTCTTGCTTCTCTGGCTACGTTTGAAAGTTCTGTTGTTAAGATAAGCTGCAATCCTGCGATGAGAAGAAATGTCGTTTTCACCCCTGTTTTAATGGAAAGGCTCATCTGAGAGGTGGGGTGGTGCTGTGGCAAATGAAAGAAGGTGGTGAGGGGCCCATAACGAGCGGGGGCTGCGGGCCCGGCACGGCTTCGTCTCCTAAGGCCCCCGTTTCTCTAAATGCTAAGTAAGCCACAGACACCTGCCCCAGCCATAAGCAGCACCGTGAGAATTAACAGACTTGCTTGGGTCAAAAGGTACAGCGTCACGTGTGGGAGATAACAGGTGATCCCAAGACTATAATAATAAGTGAAGTAAACCCAGCACAGAAGGCTAAACATCATGTTGTGTCTCTAATGAGAGAGGCCCAAAATATAAATAATTTAAAGGGCAAAAGGGAAGAGAGACGGTAGGAAACAAGGAGACAGACTCTGTGGAGACGAGAAAAGAGGGGCAAGGGGGGGCTGGTGGGGGGAGAGAAGTAAAAATGATGAAGACGAGGTGCACGTATGCACCAGTTCCCCAAGATGAGTGTAAGTATTATGTACCACACACATATGCTAATAAAGAATTAAAAAGAAGACTGCGGCCAGCCATGAACAGCGAGACTCTCAGTAAACTGCAAAGTTCACCAAATGGACGACGTGGAGACTGACGAAAACATTCTGACTGCCACTAAACAAGGAAATAGGATTTGGGATGCCTTGAAGGTGAGGAAATCGGCCGTTAGGAAAACATAGCTACATTCTGCACGGGTAAGAGGCAGCACCTGGGGAGCCTGTGCATAAAGGACTATAATCTCCCTATAAGAAGCCCTCCGAGGAGGAAAGTGTCACCCGTCACGCCAGTGTTCTGATTTGCTGTGATCAGGCCCAGAGAGCCACCTCGGTGACATCTAGAAATTGAGCTGTGAAACAGGGCAATGCCATGTAATGTTCTTGAGCACCCACCCTATGTCACAAATGGTACTGAGCCACTTCTAGACCAGGTCTCTGTGGAGCCCTGACAATGTCCCCATGAGCTTGGCCACATGACTGTCCCATTCCACAGATGGTGAGACTGAGGCCAAGAGAGGTTATGGGACTTGCCTAAAGTCACACAGCTTGCATGGGGCAGAGTCAGATCCAAGTCTGAATTAGAGACCCTGAGATCTCTAGCTAAATGATTTGATTAAATTATGAAATGCAGCCACCCCTCTCTTGGCCTCCCACTCCTGTCCACATTTTCCCACTCTGAGTACCTGCATTTCTTCTCCCTCACAACTCTGAAGCGCAACCCTGGCCCTCATTGCTGTGACATGGTCTTGGACCTCCAGAACTGTGAGCCACCTAAACCCTTTTTCCTTATAAATCACCCAGCATCAGCTATTTTATTGCAGCTACAGAAAATGGGCTCATGCAGGGCCCAATTCCAAGTCTCTGTGAAAAGGAACTTCGAGGTCCGGCTCTGTTTTTAAATCGAGCTCGTGTCAGAGCCTCCGGCCAGCCAGCACTAAGCTGTCCCTGGATGTCTGGTGCCATCCAATCAGCAAGGCCAGTATGGGGTCTTGGACCGGAGCAGAGCCCCTTGGTGGTGTTCTGGGAGCCAGAAAATCTAAGACTGCAGTCCCACAGCTGGCAAGGGCCTCTTGATGCTCTGCGCCAGAGAAAGAGAGAAAGAGACGGAGCACAAGAGGAGGCCTCGCTTGCTTTTATGACAAACCTGCTGCCCTAACAAATAGCAGTGTTACTCCGTTCATGACCCGGGATCCCCTCATCTCTCCACGCTGTTGAACTGGGGATTTAGTTGCCAATACAGGAACTTTGGGGGACACATTCTGGCCCTTGCAGCGGTCCACTTTTCATCCCTTCCTGCTTTAGCTCTATTTTAAAAAGGCAAAATCGATGTTGGGTGAAATCCAGAAGGCTGGCACCCAGTTAACTGGGGGCAAAGTCCAAATTCCTTCACCCGGAGGCACACACACTATGGTCTTGCTCACGGCCGCCTCTGCCTTGCCAGCTTTGTCTGTCACCGCTATGGACCCCTGCTCCTGCCAAGGGGCTTGGGCCTCAGCCCAGGTCCTCACCCGCGGTCATCCCTCCTTCACAGTTTGTCCCAACCCGCCTCCCTCTCTCAGCTACCTCCTTGTCACCCCCTTCTCCCCTGACCTTCCTCTCATTCAACCAGTTTCAACATTTCTGCATTTCTGCCTGTTGGAAACCCTACTCTACTGGACGCAGGACTTTGCTCAGTCTGCACACTGGACTCCCGGCCCTGGAGCCCGGCAGGGTCTTTGGTACATGGAAGGGCTCCAGGCCTCCCTGGGTCCTGGCCTGGTTCGTCCCAGCGGTGGCTCCACCCAGTCAGAGCCAGGAGAGGAAAAGAGATTCCAGGCTTGAAAGCCACGTCCCCAGGTTTGTAAGAGGCGAAATCAGCACTAACCCTCCCGTTGAGAGGCCACCCCTCAGAAGGACCGGGAGGCGCAGCCCAGCTACGGCCGGGAGAACATGATGCGAGGCTCCCGCAGCTGACCTACTTCCTCTAGAACTTGGGTCTGGGGTGTAAACAGACTGTTCTCCGCGGATGAGAAAGGAACTCTTCCCATGTAGCCTCCCTGCCCTCCAACCCAGCAGAGCTTGGGACCTTCGCTTTTCTGAAGAGCTAATGTCATAGTCCTAAGGAAAACATTAAAAAAAAAAAAAAAAAAAGGAAACAGGTAAAAAAGAGCAACCACTGCATCAGGAGGCCTTGGCACTGGGGGAACAGGTGAGTTTCAGTTGGGGAGACCCCGGGAAAGAGAATATTCTCAAAGTGTGCAAACCTGCTGGCAAAGGTATTGTCCCGAGTATAGTGAGGACTCGCTGATAAATTCTGCTTCACCTATGAAGCCTCCAAAAATGCAGTTTAAAAAGAAAAAGGAAACTATTAAAGCTGGGCATGGTGGTGCACACTTGTAATCCCAGCATTCAAGAGGCTGAGGCAGGAGGATCGCCATGAGTTCGAGGCCAGCCTGAACTGCATAGAGAGACCTTGTCTCAAAATGATGACAACAACAATCTTTCCGGCAAACTCTGTCCAAATGAGACTCGGCAGGGCAGCCGGCTCGCCACCTGCCTACCCTCCGACTCCACAGTGTCGGCATCCCGTCCCCACGCCTGCCAGCCGGCCTGTCTCCTCGTCTTGCTGCCTGGGCTGGGCTCAGGGGCTCACACCCAGGCCCCGTGATCCAGTGTTCCTGGAGACCCTTGCCTCAGTCTCCCTGAGCTGTCCCTGCAGTTCTGCCCCCTGCCCCAGCCACGGCTAGAGCCAGAGCCTGGGGCCTCCCTTGTGCAAGAAGTGAGAGCCACAGCACAGGGTGCACGGCTGCCTCGTCCGCCTGGGGGCACCGAGAACGAGAACCGGTCACACTCGATCCCTCTGGGTCCGAACAGCCCTACCTTCTCCCTCCCTTCCCTTCTCTTCTTTTTTTCTTTTTCTTTCTTGTCCCTTATATCTTTTTTTTTTTAAACCAAGAATATGCATTGGTACATTGTACATAAAATGATCACATTCATCACGGTTATTTTGTACCCGTACGATGTATCTTGGTTCTCCCCCCTCTTCCCCGCCCCCCTTCTGTTCCCTCCTTCCCGATTTACAACAAATTTACATTTTTCCATGATTTCCCTTTCCCTTTTCTTTCCTTTTTTCCCTTCCTGCTTTTCCCCCTTCTCTCTTTCTAGTTCTCCTCTCCTTTGTATATTATCTTCCTTTTATATAATATCTATTACACCTCTTTGTCCTTATTTACACTTATGGTTTCTCATATCACAGAAACAATTCGATGTGTACTCATGAGTGTCTGATTTATTTCACTTAAGAGTATGTTCTCTTGGCGGTGTAGTACTCCACTGTGTAGAAAAACCACATCTTCTTTAGCCATTCATTGGTTGTTGGGCATTTAGGCTGTTTCCAAGACTTAGCTATCACAAATTGTGCTTTTATGAACATGGTTGTGCATATATCACTGTGGTATGATGATTTTAATTCTTCTGGGAAGATCCCCAGTAGGGCAATAGCTGGGTCAAATGGAACCTCTAGTTGTAGTTTTTTGTGGAATCTCCATGCTGATTTCCACAGTGGCTAGACCATCTACATTCCCACCAACAGTGGAGGAGGATTCCTTTTTGCCCACAGCCTCGCCAGCATTTATTATTTGTTGATTTTTTCATAAATGCAGTTCTTTTTGGAGTGAGATGGACTCTTAATGTTGTTTTTCTTCTCTCCTTTCTTCATTTCTTCCTTCTCCTCCTTCATCCCTTCCTTTTTTTCTCCTCCCTTCCTTTCCTGGCTCTCTCTTCCCTTCCCTTCTTTCTTTCTACATTTGTTCTTCAAATTCATGCAGAAACCTGCACAAAGTGAATGTGCATGTGGCAGAATGAGCCCCTGCCCCCAGGGCGGTGGCCCTGCCACTCTGCACATCCCCAGAAGCACCCCACTTAGGGCTTCCTCCTCTTCCTGTGGCCTCACCCCATCTCCTTCCACTGCCCCTTCATGCCACAATGGTCTCCACCATGGAGGTAGGGTCCTCAGAGTCCTTTCCTCACTCCCGGCCCTCTCTCTAGCCTCATTTTTTATTTTTAACCAACTGTGTGCAACAAACAGCACGTGTTAAAGGACCCTAGGGACAAGATGGGTTGAGGGAGCCAAGGTCCTCATGGTGAAGATGGGGTGAGCTCCATCCAGGTGGGCTGAGGGGAAAGAGTACCAGGTGGCAGCAGGCAGCAGCATCTATGGGGCTTGTAGCCATCACACAACACGGCAGAAGCTGCTGCTGGATTTGCTCATCTGAGCCATGACCTAGTTTCTCCAGATAGCAAATTGTAGATACCTAAGACTTCTAAGATCTTTAGGTTAGTGTATGTCCTTTCTGTTAAAATAAAAACTGAAGACAAACTAAATGCTGCAGAGTTTAACTGAGCAAAGGATTCGTAAATGAGACAACTTTTAGAACCAAGAAAGGTTGAGCGAGCTCCACTCCACAGTGTGGGCTTTGGCGTTTATGGACAGGAAATGCAAGTGAGCTGGATTGGGTAGAGTTCCCGGAAACGGAAGTGAGGCAGACAGTTGGATTGAGGCAGCTGGAGTGAGGAATATGAACGTGGCCTTTTCAGCCGGTCCGGGTGACACGCTGGAGCCTAGCTTCTGTGATTGGTTGAAGCCCAGCTGCTGTGATTGGCTGGGACTCAGTTACATGCTACTGAAGTACATTCCAAAGCAGGCAGTTATTTAGCTTTGTACTGAGGCCCTTACTGTTCCTTGAATGAGGACACGAGTACACAGGCATCCTCAGGCCAAACGTAGCTTAATGGAACACTGGCCAGGCAAGAATCTCGGAAGGACGGCGAGAAGTGGACACTGGGGGAGAGAGGATCTAGGACATAGGCTCAAGACAGTTCTGGACCCAAGGAGTCACGGTGGCTCTCTGAGAAGACAGGATTCCTGGCAGAGCTGAGCATTCTTTTACTGTCACTCTCACTGTGGAGAACCACTAAGAGCAAAATTGGTTCTAATCAACTCCCAGTTGACTTCCATGAAGTAGTTCTTTGGGGTCAACGTCTCTCCAGATTAATGGCTGATTTAGAACATTAAAAAAAAAATGGGAGCAGAAACCCTGTCCAACATTTAATTGAGCCACACAATGCTTGCTTCACACCCAGAGGTGGACAAACGTACCCTCCAGAAACCTCACAGCTGGCCGACAGGCAATAATCATCACCAACATCGAAAAGCTTCTATCATGCAGCAGCTACTTTTTAGCTATTTTGTCTCGACCAGTAAAAACACTACAAAGTGAGCGTTATTGCGTTGATTTCCACATAAAGAAACTTGGGCTCGGGGCGCTTATGAACTTGCCCAAGTGCCGACTCCAGTCCCATTTGCCTTGCTCTTGGCCAGCAGCAGGTCCCAGGACAAAGGCCGCTCTGAAATCATGTGCATTTGCAGCTCATTTTGCTACTTGAGATAAATAACTATTTTGGTTGATTTGTAACTTTTATAGTGTGTCCGGTCAGTCACGGAGGCTGATCAGAACACTAGGGCACGGCCTCAGGGAATAAATCTAGGAGCAGCGAGGGCACTTACTGAGCGCTTGCTGTTTGCAGAGCCCATGCTGGGCACTAAGAAGCTGGAGAAGAAACACAAACTGCAATTCCTGCCCTCGGGATGAACCTGGTCCAGATGTCTTGACGCCTCCTTCTTCTACACACCCAGTGGCCAGCACACTGCCGTGCCCAGTACCATATCGACCCATCTTACAGGGCCCACCGGGCGGGGTCTGGCCCCCGGTACTCAGAGTGTATCAGTGAACATTGTCTGAAACTCGGTTGCTTTGTCCAGACACTGAGCTGATAGTCTTTGCCCTGCTGTCTCGTGGGGATTGCAGAAGTAAGAAATAAGGTAATGAAGATGATAGTAACACGACAAAGTAAAAAGTATTCTACGTGCCTGAAATACTGGCTGCTACCATCATTACTGGCAAACTTTGCTTTTCACTTCATTGCCAGATTGACAGGACTCGGATGTGAGCCGAGTACGTGGTCATTACAGAGCAGGATCCCATTTACTAAACTCCTGGCTCATGCCAGAGGCAGATTGCCTCATTTGGTCCTCAGAGCATCGCTATGACATGGGTGCTGTCATTACCGAGGTCAGCCTTCTGTGTCTGTGGGTTCCACATCCCGTGTTCAGCCAACCACCAATAGAAAATTTGTGCGAAAGTCGTGTCTGTACTGAACATGGGCAGACCTTATTTTTCTTGTCAGTATTCCCTAAACAATAGAGTATAACAACTATTTACTTAGCATTTACATTGTATCAAGTATTGCAAGGAATCTTAAGTAACCTAGAAGTGATTTAAAGTACACAGAAGGATGTGTGTAGGTTCTATCCAAATACTACACCATTTTACATATGAGACTTGAGGATCCTTGAATTTGGATTCTCAGGGGGACCCTGAAACCAATCCTTCTTGGACACTGAGGGACAGCTCTATTCTTAATTGACAAATGAAGAGGCGAAGATTCAGAGAATTTAGGAAAAAGGCCGAGCTGAAGAGTAACTGTAGGTCTGTGTCCACCCAGAGTCTACCTGGTGCCACCAGCATCCAAGATCCAGGCAGAAGCGCCCACCCTGGCACCAAGAGCAGACAGAAAATTTTGCTGACTGAACACATCCACATCAGTGCTCAGGTAAGACCAGGGCCTCTAGCTGTGGGTGCCTCCTGGAGCGGCGACATCCCTAGCGTGGGTGATTCTCTAAGCACAATCCCACATGCGACCAAGTTCACTCAGATTTAGAAATGTGAAGCTCAGATCAAGCCCCAGAACCCCAGTGATGGGTGTGAACAGGGCCCCTCACCTAGAGCCCCACACACCAATGGTGCATGGCCCGGACTCGCTACCTGATCTCCAGAAACCTCTTGGCTTGTGTCACCTTAGATGTTTGTTTTCGCTTCTAAGCTGCAGACGGTTGCTGGGACACATAATCTCACAGCCCTCACAGAAAGTGACATTTTCCTCATTATTAAAGGTGCCCTGCTGTCATCACTAGATTGCACGGCTTCTCTCTGTGCATCTTGGTCCCTTCTTCCCATCTGAAACTGTTCAGCTGTAGAAAGATTCCTCCTTGGCTTCCAAAAAAGAAAATCAAGTTGATATTTTGCTGAATTGAATAGCAACCAGAAAAGAAGGTCAGGTTTTAAAAGCGGCAACACAGGAGAGGATCGTAATTAAATCCACTCTGGGTTGGGTAAGGATGATTCATTTCAAGTACATAACATTCTGGAAACCACGTGACCCAAGGTATTTTTCTAAACAACCTCAAGGGCTGCTAGTCAAGTTATTCTTCCGAGTGAACGCCAGCAACATCTTCTAATCCGAGGGCAGGGCCCGGCCTGTTTCCACGGTGACGCCTGCTGCCTCTGCTACAGCCTGGAAGGATCTTGCAGCTGCAGGGCAGGGACACACTCGGTTGGGTGGGGAGGGGACAGCCAGAACTCTCAGGTGGGCGTCATGAAACCTTATGTCTTCCCCAAATGGTGGCACTGCTGAAATTCTACCTCTTCCAGGAAGCTTTCATCACTCAGGAGACCCCAGGGAACTGTCGGCTAGAAGAGCACCCACTTCTTACAGGCACAGTCCCCCCTTGCCCCCCACACTCTCCCACTTCCATCTCCAGATGACTCACAGGTGGCTGCCAGGCTAGCGCCCACAGGTACTGGGTGGCTGCTGTCGTGGCCGCCCAACCCCAGCTGGGCCCATCAGAGACCTTCAAAGCCAGGGAGCAGCTGACCTCTGGAAGCCACAGAGAACTGATCAGATGTCCAGGGAGGGACAGGCCTGATGTCACAGGGACAGTGTCCCCATGATGTATGGGTCCCTAGTCCAAGTTTCCTTGAAGCCCAGCTGTGCTCGGATCCTCCAAGACACCTATCCTGGAAATTTAGTTTCCTTTTTCCTTAAGGCTACTCCAAGTGGTTTTTATGGCACTTGCAACCAAAAGACTCCTAATAATTTCACCTGATTGTCTTCGTTCACACTGTCACTAGGAGGTATGAAATCTTGATAACTTCACCTCAGCTACTGCCTGCTTGGACACCTTGTTTACAGGTGGGTTCACTTTAACAAAGTTTGATATGTTGAAGTACAACTAACCAATCTGAAATATGAATGGACATGCAGTCATACTGTCTAAAGAATTGTTGGTCCTACAAGAAAGAATTTATTGGAAAATAGTCTCTTAATTATTGTTCCTAATTTATTAAAAATACTCTTTTGAAGCTGGACATGGTGATGCAAACCTGTAATCCCAGCACTCTGGGAATTTGAGGCAGGAGGATCAAAAGTTTCAGCCCAGCCTGGGCAAGTTAGTGACTTAGCAAGACTCCATCTCAAAATAAAAAAGTGCTGGGGATGTAGCTTAGTTTTGAAGTTCTGGGTTCAATCCGGTACTGCCAAAACGATCTTTTGAAATCAAAGCGACCATCAAAGGGGTTAGTAAAATATAATGCACTGTGTGCTTGTCTGGGTAGCTTAGACATCAGAGGTGTATTGTCTCACGGTTCTGGAGTCTGGAAGTCCAAGATCGAGGTGGCAGGAGGTCTTTCTCCTTGGCTTGTCTGCCTGTCTTCTCCCTGTTCCTCTTTGGATTATCTTCCCTCTGCGTGCCCAAATTTCCCCTTCTTATAAGAATGCCAGTCATTTTGGACAAGGGCCCACGTTAACGACTTCACTTTAACCCTATTATCTCTCTAGATTCCTGTCTCCAAATAAAGTCATACTCTGAGATCCTGCAGGTGCATTTGTTTTTAGTTAGGGTGGCACAATTCAACCCATAATTCTTTGAGTGAAATACTATGTGGCCAAGACAGAGGATGACTGTCTGCATGTATGAAGTATAAAATCCCCAGATATGAAAACACAAGACACAGTCTTTAAGCCCGTATATTTTTTTAACCCTCTATAAATTGTGTGCGTATGTGTCCGTGTGTGTGTGTGGGTATGAACATATATAAATGGGTGTATTTCTTTGACTTCTGAAAAGAATCAGAGAAGTACAACATTTACCTTTCTGAAGAAGGAACTTGGAAGAATGTAAAGAGACTTGAACTTTTCTACATTTTCTTAATCATATATATGTACCGTCATGTATTAGAGCTGATTGATAGGTTTTGCAAGTCAAGCATATGCTGTATTCTGCGTCCCTGCCTGTACTTGTACCCGTGAAAGGCTGTGTTTGTTCTAACTCAGTCATGTGAGGCCTGACGTGGTCGGTCAGGAAATCAGGCCTTGGCTGGTTCCCTGGAGGCAGTGACAGGGAGAAGAAGATGGTGAAGAAACCAAGTTCGATCTTGACATGGCAGTTGGCTGAGACAGGGTAAAGAAAGAAAGGCTATTCTGACAACCAGGAGTCATCTGGCAAGGCCTCTGTTGGGACACTTGGCACTCCATAGCTTGTCACACATCCCGATACCTGCCGTATGGCTGTGGCTGTAGGTCCAATAAAAATGTCTTAGGAAGGTTAGATTCAGGGCATCACTTTTACTTTTTACAACCTCCTGTTAGCCTGACCCTTCTTAACCCAGTTCCAAGAAACAAGTAATCTCTATATGCGTGGGACATATCCACTCACTTCCTGTGCACCTGGAGCTCTTGGGAACAGTAGAGAGACAGTCACTCGCAGTGTGTTCTGTAGGACTTAATCCCCTGGCAGAACCTGATTGTAAAAGGCTCCACTGCCCCTCCCCTCTGCTCCGCCCTATACGGTCAACCATCTTTGTGTTCTATAAAGGAACTCTGACTCATTATGGTCCATGGAAAGTTCTGGACCTATCTGGACAGCAGGTAGTACCTTGGCACACCCACTCTGAACCTAGAACCTAATGAGTGCTTTAGATCTAAAGTGTCTCCCCAAAGTCTCCTGTGTTCAGAGCTGGGGATTTTGGATAGTGATTAAATTGCAGGGATTCTCATTGTGCTGTTAGGAGGTCGGTCTAGATGGAAGAGGTAGGTCACTGAGGTCATGTCCCAGAAGGGTATTTCCTTGTCCCTGGTTCCTCCTTTCCCTCTCTCTGACTCCTGGCCACCATAGGGTGAGCAGCATTCCTCTGCCATGCTCTTCTGCCAAGCTATTTCTTCCTTGGAGCCAGCTGACCATGGACTGACTCTTCTGACACCATGAGCTAAATGAAATTCCTCCTTTAACTTGTAAACTTTAGGTATTTCATCCCAGAGATGAGAAAGTGACTAATGTACATGCCCAAAGCAGTAATTTGTTGCTAGCCTTGTCTTCTCTTTCTCAGTGACATCCCTCTCTCCTGGTTATGAGCAAGAACCACACAGAGTCTCCTAGGCTGTTACCCAGTCATCAGGCACTGCGTGTTCCCCTTCTCCCTGTCTCTTACCATATCAGCCTCCTTTCCACCTCTAGCGCCATGACCTCTGACTCAGGCTGTGTTGATGTCTGACCCACTCATTCCACAAGTAGTAACAGAGTTCCCACCATTCAGCTTGTATGGGACTCCATGGTCAGGAGCCAGGCCAGTCCCTGAGCACTGACTCAGAAATGGACCTTTTCAGTAGCTCATGGTGCTCTGGCCACCAGAGGGGGGACCTCCTCACAGGTCTGGGGTGTGGAGGACATCCTGGAGAAGGTGACAGCCACACCAGGATTACAGGGATCATTAGCGAGACAGGGTTGGGAGATGGATGTGGAAGAACATCCTGCAGAGAGGACAGCCAAGGCAAAGATCACCACAAATAGCAACAGAGTTCTCACCACACAGAGTCTGAAGGGCCTGCAGAAACTTCGCAATGGACCTGGGCCCAGAGAACAGTGGAGGTTTGGGGAAGACCATGTGGGTGGTGCCCAGCAGCCTGGCTTCACTGGAGCGCAGTGAGGCCAGAGACATTCAGATCCTTATTCTGGCAAGAATCACTGTGCTCTCTTCCTAGGCCTGCCATAACTAAGCACCCCAAACGAGGTGACTCACAAACAGCAGAGGTTTATTCCCCAACAGCTCAAGGAGCCACAAGTCCAAAATCAAGGTGTCAGCAAGGTCATGTTTCTTCCTTGCGTCTTCCAGCTCTGGTGGCTCCAGGTGTTCCTTGGCTTGTGGCTGCAAAACCCCATCTCTGCCTCCATCTTCATATGCTTCCTTCCTTCTGTCTGTCTTCTTTCTCTTTTCTTATTAGAACACTCGTCATTGGATTTAGGGCCCACTCTAATCTGGGATGATCTCATCTCAAGATCTCAAGATCCTTAGTTTCGTTTCATCTGCAAAGACACTTTCCTCCATTCACAGATCTCCCTCACAGGCACGGGGACATGGGCACCTTGTGCGAATGTCACTGCTCAATCCTACAATCACCCTCCAGCAGCAACACTGAGACATAAACTCCAAACGGGACCAGGTCCCTCCCCCGCTCAACTTGTCAAGTGGCTGCCAGGATGGGTTTAAGTGTTTAGATCCTTGGGCTCCGACCCCACAGAAGGCCTCTGCTCTAACCTGGCAGACGTCTAGCGGAGAGCGGATGGGTGACGTGACCCTGCCTGAGCTCCCGAGTTCCTGAGACCAGCCACCAGCCACCAGTGGACTCTGCAGTGTCTTACTAGGCTGACAGAGCAGATCCTTGCAGCACCTGTCTGTGAACTGATTAAAGCACAGCTGTTCCTCAGGTCACACCTCAATCAACCCTCTGCAAACTGAAAACACCGTAAATAGAAAGCTGCATGTAATTTATCTAACCTAAAGCATTACGGCTTAGTGGCAAAGCGCACTGTAGAATCGTGATTTCTCCCCTCAATCTTGGGGCTCACAGAGAGCTGGGCTCACTGTCACTGCAGAGCCTAAGAGAGAGGATCACACAGGCACATCCCCACTCTGGGAAAAGACTCAAACTCCAAACGTGAAGTACAGTTTGGTATCACTTTTGCACTATCCTAAAGAACAACCATATATCAGACCATCCTAAGTCGAGATCATCTGTGGCTCCCCCTTTACCTCTTTGAGTGCTGTCTATCTAATGTAATTCATTTTCTTCCCCCTTGTCCTCACACCCTCCCAGCCTGCACGAATGGATCATCAGAGGACCTACGACTGCAGCTGTCCAGCATCGACATCCTCACCCGCCCCTGCTGTGTTTTCCCTGCTCACAGAGTAAATACACGTGGCGCCCTCACTCTTCACGGTGAAAACATTCAAAATCTCTCTCCCACTGGTCACCACCATTCTACTGTCAAATGCACTTGACATCGGGAGAAGAAAAGTGCCTCTTCAACTGTCACATGTTCCCAATCCCTAGCCTCCAGCCCATGTCACCCTTGTAAAGTGGCCTGATGTCTGCATGTGACAGTTTCGTGGGGGTGACTAGTTTAGTCTGTTCTCTTCAGCAGCCAACATATTGACCCTCATAGTCTCTAAAGGGAGGAAACAATGAAGGGCAGTCTGCTCCCCTTCTCCACGGGTTCCTCATTCACAGGTTTGACCTACCACAGAAGGGAAATATTCACATGAAAATGGTATTCTCACTGAAAACGCACAGATCTTTTTCTTGTCATTTTTCACTAAACAATGCAGTATGGCAACTATTTACATGACATTGACATTGTATGGGGTATTTTTAGTCATCTAAAGGGGTTTAAAGTATATGGGAGGATGTTCGTGGATTATAGACAAACACTCCACCCTTTCGTAGAAGGAACTGAAGCATCCTTAGATATGGTAGCTGCAAGGGATCCTAGCATCACATCCCTCTGGACAGTGAGGGATGGCTGTAGCTCAGGAAAGAATGAAGAAGTCTATAAATCTCACTGTAAAGAAGCCTGCTGCGCGGACCCAGCTGAAGATCGTCTCTCATGTGTTGTACTGGGATCATTATCTCAGTGAGGAGGTCTGAAACGGGGTAGCTTGGCCCAGCAATTTCACTAAGCCTTCAAGAACACGATTCCCTCTGTTTTCCAGCCCTACAGCTCTTTGGCACTGACCTGGATTTTAGGCTTGTCCCTTCATGGGCCCATGGTTCCAGGCAACAAATGTCATCTCAATGACAGCCAGCCAAAGAAGAGAGTCATTTCTCCTCTTCAGCTACCCAATCATTCAATAAGGGAGTCAGAGAGAGAGAGACAGAGACAGACATAGAGAGATGGAGGGAGAGAGACAGACAGACAGACAGACAGACAGAGATGGAGAGAGAGAAAGGGAGAGAAAGAGAGACCAACCCATTATGGCAACTTTTCATCTTCCAACTGCTTCCTTCACCAAGCTACATGGAAGGGAGACCCCCAAAGTACTCAGCCCTAAACTGCTCTAAACAGACCAGACTTTGTTCCCAAAATATTTGTGCATTTAAAAATAGTAAATGCAGCAAATATTCCAAGAGCAGAAAGTGCCCCCCTTTTGGTCCGCAGCATGGTCCATCCTCGGTGAATCCAGGACAGCACCATCCCCGAGTCCTGGGAGACCCGGCCCAGGGGAGAGCGTCCCATCTGCACCAACTTGAGTTCCCACCAGACAGCCTGGGACTCTAGGCCGGTGCCACCACAATCTCCCACGATGAATGGAACCAACGTGCGCTACAAACATGGGCTAATAACAATTCCAAAAATGTAAAAATAAATAAATAAAATAAAAGGGATGACATCTCCTTACACAAACAGGATAGTTCAACCTCCTTCCTTCCAATAAAGATAATCTAAAATCAGGACTGGTACATAGCTTAGTGGCAAAGAGTCTGTCTAGCATGTGCAAGATCTGTGTTCAATCCCCAGCAGAGCAAAACAAATGATCAATAATCTGATATCAGAAATCTGACTCTTCACTGATGAAGGAAATTAGCTTTAAAATAAAGGGACATTGAGAAAAGCATCACTTAAACTGAAAAATAGTTTTTATTTATTTGGATGTTGTGCCTTAAACTGTATTTTATTTTGAAGGAAGCTGAAGAGATAATATATCGCCTGATGGATCGAGGCGCTTTCTTTGGCCAAGTAGAGCTTTGAATGCAAGATTTTAAATCAAATTCAGTCTACTTTTCACCAATATTGATGACAGATCTTTTGCTGTTGGTTTTCTTTCCACTCTACGTCAAACGGTAAGGACTGTCTTGCTAGCAAGTCATTTTTTACGAGACTACGTTTACTCCCCCAAATGAATAATCACATTGCCTCAGATGTCTACCTTTGCAAAACAAGCTTTAGGGAATGCTGAGAGGTCATAAAACACATTAATTCTTCAGTTACTGTCATCGTCGCTTCATCCACATCTGAACTTCAAATGGACTTGCTGCGTATTTTTAATTTTTCCTAAGTAAATACCTTGTATCTTTTATTCACTGTGATTTCCAACATTTGAAATGTCTCCTTTGTTCTCTGTGTGAAGGCTAAACAAGATGTTGTCATCGTTCCTGGCTGAACTGTGTCCCCTCAAAAGAAACGCCAAAGTCCTGACCCGGGACCCAGGAGGGTGAGCTTGTTTGGAAACAGGGTCTTTGCAGATGCACCCAAGTCACAGTGAGCTCATACCAGTTAGGGAGGCTCCCGTCCAAGGCGACTGCTGTCCTTTTGGGAGAAGGAAAGTGGACACAGAGCGACTCACAGAAAGAAAGGTGTGCGGCAACAGAGGCAGAGACCGGCGTGATGCTTCCACAAGCCAAAGAAGGCCAAGGATTGCAGCAACCACCGGGCGCTGGGAGGAGGCGAGGAAGGGTCCTCTTGTGGAGCCATCAGAGGTAACGAGGCTCTGCTGCTTCCTCGCTTCGGGGCTTCCCGGTTCCAGAACTGTAGAGAACTGATTTCTGTTGCTTCAAGCCGTCAGTGTTGGTAATGGGTACAGCACCTTGGGAAGCTCACACAGCAGCTGCCATGTCCAGAGGTCACCTAAACCTGTCACTTGGCCTCCTGCCCTCCGACACACCCCTCCAGGCCTTTGAGCTCAGCCTAGTCTCCACTGTTGCTCTGACAGTTGTTGCATTCAGCCTTATTCAAGGGATGATCCAAAATGCGGTGGATTTCTACATGTCTAAATTTTATTACAGTAAAAGACACATTGCCTCCTATAAGTTTGTGAAACTTGGGATAAATTGTAATAAAAATCTATTTTTAAAAAAAGGCACATTGCCATGAATCCCCTTCAAAATGCCCCCCTCCATTTTGCACACACTTGTCCCGTCATTCTTGCCGTGTTCCAAAGCAGTTCTGGAAGTTCTCTTTCATGAGGGTCTTCATGAGCTGTGATAAAACGATACAGTGAATGCTGCTCCCCAGTGCCATCCAACAGAAGGCAGCTCGCAAAAATACTACAGTGTCCAGCGGGGTAAAGAGACAACAACAGAATGGGAAAAAATTCACCAGCTACTCCTCAGACAAAGGATTAACACTAGAATATACAAAGAACTCAGAAAGATCAGACCGCCAATATTTAAAGACTCAATTCAAAAATGGGCATCTGAGATGAATAGACACTTCTCAGCTGAGGAAGTACAAATGGCAAATAAATGTATGAAAAAATGCTGAACATCACTGGTCATTCCAGAAATACAAATTAAAACAATGCTGAGATTCCATCTCACTCCAGAAAGAACGGCTATCATCAAGAAATCATCCAATAATGAATCCTGGCAGGGCTGTGGGGGGAAAGGAACACTTCTCCACTGTGGGTGGTTGTGGAAGCTGGTACAACCTCTATGGAAATCGTTATAGAGATTCCTCAAAAAACTAAGACTAGAGGTTCCATCTGACCTAGCTGTTCTTTTTGATATCTCCCCAAAAGAGTCAAAAGCATCATACCACAGAAATATGTGCACACTCATGTTTATAGCAGCACAATTTGTAACAGCTAAAACTTGGAAGGAGCGTATATGCCATCAAAAGATGAATGTATGAAGAAAATGTAGTATTTATATTCAATGGAGTACTACTCTGCCATAAAGAAGGGTAAACTCGAGTTATCTGTAGGAAAATGGATGCAACTCAAGACCACAAACATAAAAGTTTAAATATCATGTGTGAGACACTCAAACAGTAAACAAGGAGCATGACGGAGGATAGATACTGGGAAGTAGGAAGAACATGTTCAAATGGGAAGGGGAACAAAGGAGCAAGGTGGGGGAAGAAAAGGAAGTAAAAAGGAAAAAAAGAGAATGGAAGAAAAACACGGCAGCAAAGCTTGTGTAAACGGGGAGGGGAAGAAGGACTGAAGGGAGGGGAGAGGAATGGAAAAAAAGAATTAAGATATACTATGTATAGGTACAAATTTCCTATGATGAGTGTGATCATTATGTATGACAAACATGTACTAATAAAAAAATTAAGTTAAAAACATTGCAGTGTCCTCATCCACCTTATTCACTGCAACAGGCACCATGTGACATTTGGCTCTTCCCCAGAGTCAAAACGGCCATGAGCAGTAAATGTTTTCAGGGCAGCACAACCAAAGACACTCACGAGACAGGACTCCAGAACCACTTCAGAAAGTGGCAAGAACGAGGGATAAGTGCTTTCAAAGTGAGGGGAGTATTTTGAAGGGGACTCATGGCAATGTGTCTTTTACTGTAATAATTTCTTTTACTAAAACTACACACTATATTTTTTATTGCACTCGTCCTGCAGCCTGGGGCACTTGTGACCCTCAGCAGTTCTCTGGAGGCCTAAACCCTAGAGGACATCGGTCCCCACGCTTGGTCCCACTTTTTCCTTGGTTGGGCTGGAGGGAGGATTCACTTGTCACCTTTGGCCACCATCAAGGGGATCAGGACCGTGGCCAGGGCACAGAGAGTGAGGCTGAGACACAGCTTTCCTTGCCATCTGCCCTCCCAGGCGTGCTGAGGATCCACAGACAAATCGTCTTCTGCCCACCGCAGCCCAGTCCCGTGGGTGCCCACAGATAGCACCCACAGAGAGCCAGATGGAGCAGAAAGCCAGGGAGAAACCCTCATGAGCGAGTGGTGAGGATGTGACACAGAGAAGCCACCTGTTGACAGGCTAAGACTTAGGAGTTCCAGCTAGTCTCACAAGAAGTGGGCCAGGAAGAGATGCAGTGGCCACATTGGCCTGAGGGATGGAGGAGGAGTGAATTCTTAGCCACTGCTGGCAGGTCGCAGTGCGGGGGACTCTGCATCCCACCTACACTGTGTGCACTGTTTTTCTTCCCTCCCATCGAAATAACCTGCCTCTGGTTTGAACACACTGATGTCATAGAAATCAAGGGTCCTGGGATGCAGAGCAGAAAGCATGGGTTTCCGTCTGACTTCTCTGGGCGTCGGAGATTCTCACTAAAATACAGCCATCAGTGTACTCATTCATTCTCCCTCAGGGTACTGGGGTGCAGCCCCTGGAGGGACCATGGGTGGAAAACGCTCTGTAAATGACATGGTGCTATCCACAGGCTGGTTGTCACTGGCATTATCCACACAGTAATTAGCAGAAGCCCTCAAAAGCAGGCGTTGTTTGCTAAGGGCATGCTGTGGACTGCATGGTGTCCCACGTGTCATCTGCCCTCCGTATGGAAGTCTGCAGGGCTGCGTGACCTCTGAACCCTGCGTGTGCTCACTCCACAGCTTCTCCCACACCAGCTCCACAGGCTTCCAGCCCTGGGCACCTTTCCCAGAGCCGCTGTCCCAGGTGAGGGTCCATCCCTCCGGGACCAACACCACTCACTCTTCCAACACCAATCAGCATTCATTCACTCCCCCAGTGCCGCGGCACAGAGCTCGGTCCTGTGCGGATCAGCGCTGCCCGGTTCCCTGGAGGGACATCTCTGCAGGCACCTTGCCAGTAGCCCCGTGTGGCACATGAAAAGCACCTGTGCCACCCCGGTCTGATTCCTCTCGCTGCACTTGCTTTGCCAAGGTAGAAAAAGGGGTGCGGACGGGATGATTGCCAAGTTCTGAGTTTTCAGCTGACAATATAGCACCCTACCTGCCACATACCAGGACTGGGTAACTATCCACACATTTATGTAACATTCTTAGAACCTGCATAAGTCCTTCACACACACACACACACACACACACACACACACACACACACACACACACTCTCCTCATGCTTCTACTGTTGTCCTTATCTTTCTTTTTTTTTTTTTTGTCCTTATCTTTCTCCCAGTGGAATGAGGTCTGTGGGCAAAGAGCCTCCTGCTTGGCAATCATGAGGCCGGGGTCGGACTCTACAGCTTTGTGTGACTTTACGCAAGTGACTGCTATGGCTTAGATCTTGGGTGGGCCCCTCCAAGCTTCGTGAGCGCAGAGGCAGGACTTCTGAAAGGTGTTGGATTAAAAGGGTGCTGCAGCCTAATGTGCTGTTAGGGGTGGGGTCCGACCGGAAGAGACAGTCACTGAGGGGCGTGACGTGGCAGGATGCATCTCCCACCCAGCTCCTCCCGCTCTCTGGTTTCTGCCCCCATGACATGAGCAGCTCTTTCACCCAGGCGCTGCCACCATGCTGCAACCATGCAAGGACTGAAACTTCTGAAAATGTGAGCCAAAGTAAACCTTTCCTCCTTTAGGTTCAAGTGTCCCGTGTTTTTGTCCCTAACATGAGAAAATGACTAACATACTTCCTCAGCTTCACTTTCCTTGTCTATAAATTAAGGGTGGTTAACACTACCCGACAGGGTGGTTGTATATGCAGGCGCAGCAACAGTAAAAATATAGCAATACCATCATTATTGCCTGGCTCTTTTTAATACAGCCGTAATTTTCTTAAAACCCGGTGATCTTTATGAAAACCAAATTTTTAAAAGACAAGCAAAAAAAAAAAAAAACCACCGTAAAATGAAGAGCTATACCATCCCAAGATGACTTTCTCATTCTATAGATAAAAATAAGTCTGATCTCATACTTTCCATACTAGATGGGGCTCCCCCACCACCTTCCAAGAAAAGGGGGTACCCAGGAGAAGGCTAGGGACAGACGTGTCTAGAGTGCGGAGTAAATAAATGTAAGCAACACCCAAAAGAGAATCACTTCATTTTAGCCATTGCGTTGAAAAGAATTGAATTCATTTATTTAGAGGCAAGTAGGGAAGAAGCAAGTCAGGAACGTGAAGGGCTGCGAAAGTTGGGTGGGTAAAGGCTGCTTGCCATTTCTCTTTCACCTGAGGAGTCCTGCGGGCTTGCTGTGTATGGATTCTCTGCCTTTTACCAATGTGGATTCCCAATTCCAATGGAAGGCTGCACAGCACCCCCAATTCCAGTGCTGCACAGCATCCCCACAGTCCTGCCAGCCTTGGGCTGAAGATTCGCCTACACGCAGACCTCATGCATTTGTGGGCGCTTTCCAGCGCTCATACCATTCTTAGGATCATCTCCACTATTTCTGTCATGTGCAGAAAAGTAATTTCTTCTGCTGTGAATACCAGCCCCGGGGGCAAGCAGAAGCGATCCGAATCAGTTTTTGACGGAGTCGTCTTTGGTATTTTTAGGAAAAGGCATTTTGCACGTTTCAGTTGTGTGAGACAGCCTGTTGTCGGGCCGGGGAGGGGGCTGCTTGCACGAGAGGCATCGCTGTGTGGAAAAAAAGGTTTCTATCCTGGGCCTGGCTCCATTTGCCCTGGCAACGCTGACGCACAGAATGTTATTGGATTTGGAAAAGGTAACTTGGGGAAACCGGCGCCTGGGACTCAGAGCCACGAGAGCCACATGCCTGCAGAGGGCTGCATGTCTGCAGCCACAGGTGAGAGATGAGACAGCTGGAGGACTGGGGACTATCATACATAGCCCATCTGGGTGGCCCTGACAAAATGCCATAGATCAGATGGCATATAAACAACAATAAGTTTCTCGCGCTTCACAAGATTACAAGTCCGAGGCGGGTCCCCTGGTTCACAGATGGCACCTTCCCCATCTATTCACAGGGTGGGACCATCCAGGGGTCCCTCCTGGCCTCTTTTGTAGAACAGTAAGCCCGTTCATGAATCTCTCCTCCCACTGCCAGGCACTCCCAGGGGCCCTGCCTCCTAACATGCCCCTTTTCTAGGTATGATTATCACTTGCTCATAAAAATTACTTTTTAAATAAAAAGAATTTTGGAGGAGACACAAGTATTCAGCAGTAGACAGAGAGCTACCTTTTCAATCTGAATGAAAACAAAATAAGGTCTTCTTCTCTGAGGACTTCACTGGTCTTACGGATTTAAAACTGGATGAAATTCTGCTTACCATTAGGAATTTAATATTAAAAATTGCCAGGCCACTGACAATCCTAGCAGAAAAGTACCATATGGAAAAGTTATCAACATGTCTTTTTTGGAAGCAGAAAATCACTGTGATGTTTTTAAGTATCAAAAAAAAATCCATTAAACATGTTTCTGGGCATTTTTCCTCCTGCTGGGGTGAGAACAGCACTCCCATTAGCGACAGAGGGAAGCTCTGGGGCTGATGGCAGGCGGAGGCTCTGAACTCAGCACATGAGACCAGGCAAGTCGCCCACACTGCACAGGGATGTCGCTTAGGCCCAGGTGTCGGGCTGGGAACGCTGCCCCTCCTCCCAGAGCCTGACTCCTGTGTCAGGCCTAAGTCACACTTCATTAGCAACCCTTGACCCACCCGTATTTTCTCTCTGGCTCCAGCATCTCTCTTTTCAGTTCTCACAGACTCAGAGTCGAGATGTGATGCCTAATAATTGCTTAATGACCCATCAGCCAGACGTGAGATGTTCACAGGATGAAGGTTCACACCCCAATTCCCCCATTAACCCAGTGCCCAGGGGAAGGAGCAGGGCCTCCAGGAACCTCAGGGTGATTCCCTTGAAAGTCAGGGTTTATGGAGGCTCTTCCTGCACGATTCCACATTTCATTTCCTTTCAAACAAAAATATGCAAAATTCCCCTGGTCTTTCCCTCAGGGCTGCACAGGCAGCTGGGACAGAATGTTGTTAGAAAATTCGGGGAATAGTGGCAGGAAGAGGGCCACCACGGGGTAAGTCCTTTAGCCCTACTTGTCTCTCCCTACAGAATACAGTGCCCCCTTTTGAAGCACCTTGCAAAAATAGCCACTTCCCACCCTCTGCATCATCCCCCAAGTGCTTCCTGGGTTCAAGTGTGTTTTTATTGGAATATCAGTGTATGGAATGTGATCAAAACATACAGTGAGTGTTTAAATAAAAGTAATTTATCACAGTGAAAAAGACATTGCCATGACTCCTCCTCACAATCCTTTTCTTGCTTTGAAAACTTATCCCATCCTTTTTTTTGGCTTTCTGAAGCAGTTCTGGAAGTCCTCTTTCCTAAGAATCTTCACAAGGTGTGATCAAAAATATGGTGAATGCCGCTCCTGAGTGCCATGCTGTGGAAAGGCAGGCTTGTAAAAACATGACAGTCTGTCCTCATCCACCTTATTCATTGGATATGCCACTGTGTGACTTGTGGGTCTTCCCCAAAGTCAAATTGACATGAAAGGGACTTTTTGAATAGATTCAGAACATCAAAGCGAACATGACAGTGCAACTAAGACATTCATGAAAGAAGACTTCCAGAGCTGCTTCAGAAAGTGGCAAGAACAGTGGATATGTGTGTTTGAAGAAAAGGGGTATATTTTGAGTAAGGTTAATGACAGTGTACCTTACACCATAACTTTTTAAAATTTAACATTAGCTCTATTTTCTGATCCTACCACATACGTGGCCAATCTCCTGAGTTGTGCAGTGCACATCCCACACAACTGAATGTTGAAACCCTGGTTAACACATGTCATATTTAAGAAAGGCAACGTCATAGTTTACAATAATTTAACAGCGTTCCTAGACTAGATATGACTTTACCACATTCCCCTGTGAAAAATGAGGCCTGCCTTCAAGGTCCAGGGCATGGGCTAGGCAAGCCTGGAAGACAGCAGAATCATGAGGGGACACCAAGCAAGCGATGCTGCGGTGGACACCCAAGTCCCGTGGCATTAGCACATGCTTTGACATCTGACAGGAAAGGCACCAAGTGGTTTCCTGGCACTTTTGCCTCATCTCCACACCAATTTGCTTTTCTTTTGCTCAATAAGAAAGTAGGATTTAAGCAGGCATCTTAGCCACTGTCTTTAGTGTTGGCACAAAATCCCTGAGAGCCACAACTTCAAGGAAGAGAGGTTTATCTTGGCTCACACGTCAGTCCACGGTAGGCTGACTCCAAGGCAGGACAGCATGGCAGAGGGGCCTGACGGAAGAGAGCTTCTTACAGCATGGTGGACAGGAAACTGAGGGCGAAGAGAGGAGCCAGGGAGGGAGACAGACCCTTCCATACTCCCACAGTGACTGCCTCTTCTGACCAGGACACACCGCCTAACAACAAGGCAGCTCTAATTCCCTGTAATCTAATCAATCACCTGCCAAGTGTCCTACTTATGATCACTTGAGGATTTGGGAGGACATCTAGATTTAAACCATAACAGCAGCCCTCAGGGATTCCTTAATCAGGCACTTGCTGTCAACAGAATTTCTGAGTTTATAGGTGCCAGATTCATAGTGGGAGTAGCTGTCAACCAGGGCTGCCCACAGCACTGCGTGGTCCTGGGCTGAGCTGCCTGGTACTGGCACAAGGCACTGGCTGGCCCGAAGCTCGTCTGCTGGGGGAACCTATCTGGAGCCTAGCAAGGGACTGTAGAGGGGACAGATGCAGGGAGAGCCCCTGGCTAGGAGGACACGCAGATTGATGCCACTAAGCCGTTAATTCCAGAGCTCAGGAAGGAGAGAGAAGGAGTCAGTGGGAGCTGGGTGTGGGAAGCAGCTTCCGGGGAAATCAGGGACAAGAATTTGGGGTGGAAGGAGTTGAGTGAACAATTACATACATCGCATGATCCATCGTGGGTCACTGCCATCGTGGGGGTGACACCGGGGATGACACTGAGCTGTGTACAATACCCAACACCCATGACTTAAAGGAGAAGTGGCTTAATTTGACTCACAATTTCAGTGAATTCCATCCGTGGTCAGCTGGTCCCTAGCTAAGCAGGAACATCAGGGTGGAAGGATGTGGTACAGCAAAGATGGCAGCCAGGAAGCAGAAAAAGAGAACAACTGGGAAGAGAGGAAGGGACTAGGGATGGGGCATAGAACCCAAGTTCATTCTTCTGTGACCCACAGAGAATGTGGGGAGCAATGGAAAACGGTGGGAAGCCAGGTCATGGCTGGATGCAGATGGACTCTGAGCATGCCAAGGAGCGAGGACTGGCTTGGTAGCCACCAGAAAAGCACTGACGCTGAGACCAGGAGTGGTAAATTTTGAGGCATGAGTCAGCAGAGCCACCCACAGGGTCCTGGAGCTCTGATAACTCCCCATATTCTGATGGAAATTGAGGGAGCCATGCAGGACAGCAGCAGTGGGAGACAGTCTGGGGCTCAGCACAGTGGCCGCAGAGCAGCCACTGCAGATGCATGTCAGGGTGTCTCCTCCCAGGCTGGCTGAGCCAGGGTGCACTGCACAGCACCGCCCTGTCACGCGGCTCTCCACACCCACACACTGGGCATAGGCTTTAATGCCAATAAGCTGCTCTCAGCTTTCAGCTTCCTGGTCATCACTCTCTTGTGAAGCCTCCAGCATGCGTCACGGCAAGGACCGCAAAGCCCTCCCTGAGGCACGGGACTATCTCCTTCCTCCTACACAATTTGTAGGCTGTAGTTGCTGTGACCAGTGAGAGGCTAGGGACTATTCCTAATTAGGACTGAACTACAGAAGAGTAGACGGAACTACATGGAGACATCAGAAGCAGGAAGGAAGAGATGAGTGAAAGCAATAAGAAGAAGCAAGAATCTAAAAGGACTCAGTTACTGAACGACAGAAGACTGAGGGGAGAAAGGGAGAGTGGGTACCAAAGAAGAGTTCAGTTTTCCAGCTTAGGTATGTGGGTGGAAAGTACCATCATTCCTAGTATTAAGAAGAGGGGAGAAGGAGCTAGAGACAAGAGAAAAAGGAAAAGGAGAAATAAGCGAGTGTTGGACAAGCTGAAGCAGAAATGTCAGAATGGAAGTATCAGCCAGCAGCAGTCAGGATCAGAAGGGTAGGTTAGAAGGACTGGGGAACAGGGCTGCACCGAGGAGAGAGGAGGAAGAGAGCCAGGCTGCAGCGGAGGCTGGGAAAGCTGCTTGCAGGGAGGCAGCAGGAGGCAAAAGAGAAGCAAGAGGAGAGCGCAGTGAGGAGCAGAGCGTAGGTCAGGCCTTGGCATAAAGAAAACATGATTTGGAAAGAATGAATGAGTCTTCAAGAAGGTAGAGTTAGGCATATACGTTACTCTGAATTTTGTCCGTTTTGGTTAATAATTTATCCAGACATAGTTCACATACCACAAAATTAACCCATGTAAATATATAATTTAATGGGTTTGTGTGAATTTCATAACCTTTACCATAATCCACTCTAGGCCATTTTTCTTGTCCCTCATACTCTTATCCATCACATTCCAAGCTGCCTTGTCCCTCGAAGCAGGCAACCACAATCTACAGTGGTACCTAAGTTCATGAATTTAATTCTTTCCATACTCTGGTCACAAACCAAATTGGCCAAGAACCAATCAATATTGAACCTAGCCATTGAATTTGATTCAGTTCTGCTCCAAATTTGGTTTGTGACCAGAATCGTGGAAAGAATTAAGTTTGTGGACCAAGGCACCACCATACTTCCTGTCTCTAGGGAATTGCCTATTCTAGGCTGTCATGCAAATGTAATCTTTGGTTGCTGGTCTTTGGCTGCCTTCTCTCCCTTTGCACAATGTTTCCGACGTCCACTCATGTTGTACCATGGATCAGTATGCCATTGGCTTTCTATGACCAAATAATACTCTGTCACATAAATATACCGCACTGGCTTATCCATTCTTCAGGTGACAGATATTTGGGTTGTTTCCAGTTGTTGACTCTTGGATGAATAATGCTGCACAAATGTTTGTATACAAGTTTTGATGCGGATCTTCATTTTCCTTTCTCTCGGGTATATATATAGAGGTAGAATTTCCAGATCCAGTGGTCACTCTGTGTTAACTCCTTGAGGAACTGACTGTTTTCCAAAGTGACTACATCATCTACAGTCCCACCAGCGTGCATGTGGTTTCCAGTTTCTCACATCTTCACTGACACTTGCTATTTTCTATTTTGTTGTTTTAATTATAGTCAACTTAATGCATGTAAAGGGTTATTAATTTGTATTTCTTAATGATACTGAACATCTTTATATGTCCTTACTGTCCCAGTATGTATCTTCTAGAGAAATTCACATCCTTTGCTCAGTTTTTAAGTGGATTGTGTTTTATTACTGAATTGTAAGAATACTTTTTTCTTTTTTGTGGCACAGGGTTTTAACTCCAGGCCTTTGCAGTGAGCTACATCCTCAGCCCTTTTAGTTTTTATTTTCAGACAGGCTCTCACTGTCAAGCGGCCCAGGCCAGGCTCAAACTTGTGATCCTCCTGCCTTAGGTTCCCTGAGTCCTGGGATTACAGACATCCACCACCCACGCCTGACTAGAAGAGTTCTTTATATATTCTGGTTACATGTCTTTTACCAGATACAATAGCCCCCTTATCCATAGTTCTGCTTTCTACAGTTTCAGTTACTAATGTTCAACCCAGACTGAAAATTCCAAAAATAAAGTTAGTAAGTTTAAAATAGTTTGTTACAGTATATTATTGTAATTATTTCATTTTATTATTAGTTATTATTGTCATTATCTTACTGTGCTTGATTTATAAATTAAACTTCATCAAAGGTTGTATGTACTGGGAAAAAATATAGAATATATAGATTCAGTACTATCTGCAGTTTTAGTTGTCCACCCTGAGTCTTTGAATGGAGACTTCATGAATCGAGGGAACCACCGTATATGATGTATAGCTATTTTATCCTATTCTATGGGTTGTCTTCCACTTTTTTGATAGCATCATCACAAGTTTTCACATTTGATGAAGTCTAATTCATTTTTTTAAGTTGCTTGTGCTTTTGATGTTATGTCCAAGAATTTTTGCCAGATCCAATATTTGCTCCATAGTGGTTTTTCTTCTATAGTTTTAATTCTCACATTAATGCATTTGATCTACTTTGAGTTAGTATTTCAATATGGTGTGAGGTAGGGATTCAGCTTCACTCTTTTTTATGCTAATAACCAGCTGTTCCAGCACTTTTGTCGGAAGATTGTTCTTTTCTCCATTGAATTATCATGGTGTCCTTGTCAATCTGCCATAAAAGTGAGGGTTTATTTCTGAGCTTTTATACTATTCCCTTAATAATTTATACTTGACACCCACACATTATGCTAAATTTTATTTTTACATTAATTTAGGGTGCCAATGTCTACTTCTTGACTTGGTGAGCCAGGTCAGTGTTCATCCCCTTAGACTACTAGCTCCCAGTGAGTTCAGATGATGACCAGCGAACCCAGCTATCCCAGTAGCACAGCTTACTGGGCTTAATAAATCCCCCCCAGTGCTATGCATTCTATCTTTATTTTTATTTATTTTTTAATTTTACTTTTTGTGGTGCTGGGATTCCAACCCAGGGCCAGGAGCACTCTAGGCAAGGTCTCTACCACTGGACTATACCCCAGCCCTTTTACCTTAATGTCCCTCTGCTAGTGTCCCCTTATCTGAGAACCAATCAAACCACGACCTGAAGACACCAAGTCTTGGCTGGTGCTCTGATTTAAACTTGGCCTACCTGGCCTCTGACACAGAGCTCAATGAGAAAGAGATAAACAATAGATAGGTGCTAACATGTTAAAGCAGTTCATTCCCATGGGAGGGGGAAAGAGAGCAAAAACAAGGAAGAAATGGCTGGAAGACACTGAAAGATATAGAATAAATCAGGATACAGGAAAATGGTGAGGAGGATCTGAGGAAGGGGATTGTTAAAGTCCCCCTCAATCACGGCACCCCATCCCCAAGCCACACCTCTGCATGGTGCTCACAGCATAAGGTGACTTGCCCAGGCCTCCCTTCTGCCTCCATTCCCCACCAACAATGTTGTCTATGTGAGTGACTTAACCCCTCTAGACCTCTAGTCTATCACCTGTCAAAGGCAAAGTAAGAAAACTGCCCTCAGGGAGAATTGCAGAGATTAATTAGATGAATGTGTGCCATGCTCTTAGCTGGGCCTGGCACTGCATGCCCAGCCCAACCAGCTCAAACCATGAGAGTCGAACAGCCTACCATCTGCCTCATCACCAGTAATCTAGACATGGTGTCAAACTTGAGGCGCTGTAGAGCCTCCTGAAAGGTTGTAGGGGCAAGCATAAGATGGCGCCAGCGGAAGAGACAGGGGCGTAACCCATAAGTTGTTTGTCAGAATGTCTGATTGGACCAGGGAAACCGTCGCAACCACAGTGGGCTCCAACAATGCCAATCATTGTAAAAGTTCCCGCGTTAAACCCCCATTGGCTGACATTTATTGCCTGACCTCCCCCGTGCGGCTTTTGCCTATATATACCCTGGCTCCTCTGTAATAAACGAGTTCCTGCTTCAACTTGACTCCCTCCAGGTGCTTCTTGTCTCCCGGGCGATGAGGGAGGTGGTGGAGGGAGGTGGTGGAGGGAGGCCCACAGTCGGCGTCTGTTCATCTCCGTCCCCAGCCCTCCTTGTGAGCCGAGAGGGGCTGAAGCACGAGTCGGCCGCCCCCGAGGAGAGTGCCTCGCAAAAAGCTGGAAGACACAGTATGCTGGCCAGCTGCCCAGGGTTCTGGGTCAAAGGTCTGGGGTGGAGGCTTGTGAATCTGCATTGCTAACAAATTCCCAAGAGATGCCCACTTTGAGAACAGATACTCGAAGTTACAAGGAGTCAAGGAAACAAATGATGCCCAGTGGCATCCTTAATTAGCAAGCGACAAGTTTTTAAATCAAAGTCCTAACAGTCGATATAGGACGTGGACAGTCTGGACTATTTGAATATTGCTGATGTAATAAAAAGAAAGCCCATTTTAATGTCAATTACTGGACTTTAAAAATACAATCAACCCAGATGCCCTGGTGAAAGCATCTTTTAAAGCTCTAATTTATCTGGAGTGGCAGAATCTGAAGTAACCTGAAATCCTGTGTGTGCGCTGAAAACACGCAATGTGGTCATCTTTATCCCAAAGCCGCGCTCACTGTCAATACAAGTGCCCAAGTGCAACCATGGAGAGAAGCTTCTTTTTCACAAAAGTCTTGCAACCAAGCCTACCTAACAGCGCCTGCTTCCCGTTCAGGAAATGCTGCCTACTTGGGGGGGACTATAAATAGCTCCTTGGAGAACATTTTTCTATAATTAGCTTTTCACTTCAAGTGAACTGTGCATAATGAATTTCATATCACTAGATGTTCTTCCTGGGCAAAGTACAGGGCAGATTATGCATTTGTCAGTAATGCAGAAGCTTAACTATTCAAACAGAGGTTGCACAGAAGCCAGAGAATACAAAAGTGAGACAGAAATGGAAATCACACTGGGAGATTAGCTAAAAACGCCCACTTGGGAGTGTGTGTGTGTGTGTGTGTGCGTGCGTGTGCATGTGTGTGCTCTTCTACTCAGAAACAAATCAGAATAGCTTCTTCATACCTAGATTAAACGGGATAGGAGCTGAGTACACCAAAGACAACGGCCACTGGGTGCCAACAGCTACTTCGCTCTCTCGTGTTCTCAGGTGCTCCTGGCACTTGCTCCGGAGGCTTGCTAGAAGAGCACGTGTGTGGACAGCCTGTCTGAACCCCCAGGAACCCAGGCCAGGAGCAACCGCCTCCCAGAGTGGAGATGATTTCTTCTACATGGGTTGTGCTTCAACTCCAACTCTACAACTCCTTCTGAATGTTCAGCTAATTGCAGAGCTAAGCACCACCTCCCCTCCTTCTGGCGCTTTCACAGTTCACCCACATTCGCTGCCCTCCCACCCTCCCCACCCCCCGCTGGCTCAGAGCGCCCAGTACACAAACGCTTTTTTTCCCTTCTACACGGGTGATCAACAGATAGAGTGTTTAACTTTTTAAAAATTACAGTAAAAGATACATTGCCAAGAAAAATGGGATAAGTGTGTTCAAAGTGACGGGGGCATTTTGGGTATTTTGAGGATGATGAATGGCAATGTGCCTTTTACTGTAATACATTTTAAAATTTAAATATTCACTGTATCTTATGACTACTCCTTGTTGATCAACCATTTATGGCAATTTCTGTCAAATAAAAATATTACAGTGTGTCCTTGCTCCATTATTCCTGGCGTGGGGCCCTGAGCAACTTCCGGCTTTTCCCCAAAGTCAAAGTGACCATGACCAGAAAACATCCAGAATCGATTCCAGATACAACTACAGACACTCCTGAAAGAGGGCTTCCAGGATTGCCTCACAAAGCGGCAAGAAAAGTGGGATAAGTGTGTTGAAAGTGACTATGAGGATTTTGAGGGAGGACTGATGACAATGTGTCCTTTACTGCAATACTTTTTAAAAAAAAATGTTAAGCACACGCTGTATTTCTTGATCACATCCATATCCCCCACCAGCTTTGACTATCTCTTCTCCCTTTCACAGGTTCGCTTGCAGTGGGGTTCATTTACGGCAGGAGGACTTAAATGCTTCCCTGGAGCATGCACAGTTCTCCTGTCACAGTGGGAAAGACGACATCCCTGGCCACTGCCTCATCCAGCAGTGTGACGAGAGGTGACAGATCAGCACAGCATTGTGCCTAGGCTGGGGACTGCCCTAGTCTCCTGTTCTGGGACCAAAAGAAGAAGGCTTGAGATGAAGCTGCACCCGTGTCCAGCCTGCAACCCCACATTGGTTCGAAGATCATGTTTGTTTACAGGAGGCCACTCCCACCCAGCCCGTTGCCAAAGTGCAAGCAGTGCCCTTGGGGAGATGCCAGAATTCCAATCACGCACATATCGACCCGTGGACTTTGTTTCCTTCTATGAATTAGCAGGACCAAGCGCTGCTCTTTTGCCAACCTTGATCCTCCACCCTAGAGATCTATTTCAAGCACTTGGAAAACAGCCACGTTAAGAATGGAGCGAAGATATTAATAGCCAATGCACTGAGAGGAGAACAAGAGAAAACAGAGACAAGAAATGTGCAGTGATGTAGCAAAATTGCTTTGGCAGATTGCGTTACCCAACAAGACCTCTTACAGGACGAAAGATGCGATGAACATTTTTGTGGTAGCATCTGACATGTCTAAGTGGCTGGGGGGAAGCAGCTCTGGCTGGGCAGCCTTCAAAGTCAGGTTCACATCTTTCTCCGCCACACATTTACCAGGCAACTGAGGGCACCTTGGGCCTGTCCAAGTCAGATTCCTTATCTGCCAGCTGGCAATAATAAATCACTTTTTTATAGGACCCAGTGAAGATCAAATGAGGTCCTGTAAATATCTGGTGCATAAGTATTAGATACATGTCACCTTTTATTACTGCAAACATTAGTTACTAAGATATCATTTTCTAAAATCCTCTTGTCCAGACAACACAGTATTGTTTATTCAGTGTTAAAAAGAAATGGGCTGTAAACCCACGAAGAGACCCAGAGGGAACATAAGAACAGATTACGTAGTGAAAGAAGCCAATCTGAAAAGGCTTACACACGGAGCGTTCCAACTGCATCATGTTCTGGAAGAGACCAAACTGTGGAAATAATAAAGACATTGGTGGTTGCCAGTGGTTAGTGGGGAGGAGGGAGGAACAGGCAAAGAGCAGAGGAATTTTAGGGAAGTGGAAATATTCTGTGTGCTGCTGTCATGGGGAAGACAGGGTCTTTACCGCTGGATGACACCAGCAGCAGACACTAACACGAACTGTCACTGGGGGCAATCATGATTCACCAATGCAGGCTTGGCAAGTCGAACGAATGTTCTGCCCTGGTGGGTGGGGAAGACTGAATGGTTGTGATAGGAAAGGAATATGAGAATGTGCTGTATTTTCAATTTTAATGCCTGCCTAAAACTCTTCTAAAAACTGATGTCTGTTTTTCTTGTTAGCTTGTTTAAGACAGGAGCTGACTATGTACTCCAGGTTGACTTTGAATTCACTAAGTGGCCCAGGTTAGCCTTGAATTCACAGCGATCTTCCTGCCTCAGCCTCTCAAGTGCTGAGATTAGAGGTGTATGCTTCAACACCAGGCTTATATATTTTAAAACCTCTCAGAAGAGAAGCAAATGGGCCTTAAAATCAAACATTGTAACTGGAGAAAATGCACATAAAGGGATGCTCAAGGGACACAAGGAAAGATCATTCTCAAGTTTCTGTATTGTCAATAGGGTCAAGACCTCTTCAGAGGTGTGTGCGCAAGTGTGTGTGTACACAGGCTGCGGGCCTGCACACAACTGTTTACCATTTCTTCCTGTGATCCTGGGAACCTCTGCAATGACCTGCAGGCATTAACTGGGACGTTAGGGTTCTGTCACCTCCGGGCTCCGCCAGCCCAGTTCTCCTTCCTGGGTCTTCCATACCAGCTTATGAGCACTTCATTACTCCGTTTGCCAAGCACACGATCTATCAGGCAGGAACACTGAGCCAAGTCTTAACACTACCAGGCAGGGTGCACAAGGCCTCCACTGTCTCCTGGATGCGTCCTTGGGCCCAGGACATCTGCTGCATCCAGTACATTTCTCTCCTACGAAGCCCCTACCATGCTAGGTGACCTTGGTCTTGGCAACACGGGGCCGGCATTCTTGATTCTTTTATCAGTGCTCATCCACCCTGCCTGAGTTGGCCCCCAATTACTGGATTCTGAAGCCAGCTCTTCACGCTTCTAGTTACCCACTTTCTCTTCTGCCTTGATTGCTAAATTTTCTTTCTTTTCTAACATCATGTTACCCTACCTAACAATGCATGGTATTTTATTTTTCTTTTCAATTTTAAGTGAAAACTGGTATCTAGAGGCAACCATCCACAAAGGGGCTTCTGGACACTCACACAAAAACAGAAGGCCTTCCTACCTTATGACTAACTAGAAAAAATAGTGATATGGTACAACACAGAACCCTAATCTTAGTGTCTAGCCTAAAGTTTGTGTTTCAATTACTGAATGTACATGAGTTCCAGGTCCTGAACTAGTGCTAACGTTGCTATAGCAGCACACACATTCTTGCCCACGTGCAACACTCAATATGGACACCGACAGTCACCCAATACATATGTTGAGAAATTAATGAGATACATATTTTAATTACAGTGGTATATCGGTTCATGAACTTGGTTCTTTCCATGCTTCTGGTTGCAAACTGAGTTGGATGAGAACCGAATCAAACTCAGTGGTTAGGTTCAATAGTGACCCTAGGGGGGAATTCGATTCAGTTCTTGTCCAGTCCAGTTTGCGACCAGAGTTGTGAAAAGAATTGAGTTTGGGAACTGAGTTTCCACAGTACGATATGCCATAGATACAACTTTTATGATGGAAAAGAATACCCAAGTAGACTGTGAGAACTTTCAATTAGTTCACATCTCCAAAGGCTGATATAATTGACTATAAAATAAAAATTTTTGATCACCCCTTCCATACCTTTTGAGTCTTTGAAAATTATCTGGGGTTCCTTGGGGACATCACTACAGTGCTCAGTCAATAGAGTCCTGTTCTTTTTTTTCGTAAGGCAAGCACTGTAACCACTGAGTAAATCCCCAGCCCAAAGTCATGTTCTTTTAAAGGCCTAGTGACTGGGAACACAGGAGAAGTTCCCTAGCTGGAAATGCAGTTTTGAAATGGTTCTTTTGCTCCATGAGGCACATTTTGGATAATGTGTAGATAATGATGTAGTTTCACCTTGTTACCTGGTTAATAAAAATCCTAGGACCAAGGCCGCTTCTAAGAAGCCACTTCCAAGAGGCCGCTTCCTCGGAACTCGGGTGGTGCTGGGTCTTCTAGCACCCGCCCTACTCAGTTTATATTTATCCCTGTCTCGACATTGTAAACCCTTTGTGAATAGAAACTGTCTCCACCTTCCCTTGATCCTTTGCAGGCCAAGCCCAGCCTGACTCACAGCAAGCCTTCAGCCAGTGTCATTAGAAGGAACAGAACTGTCACATGCACACAGCAAACCGGAGGCAAACTTCCCTCTGCAGCTCACCTGTGTTTGGGGGAAAGCACACATTCTTCCCCGACCCTCTCTCCCAGCAGGATGGGATTGATCCCAGGAGATGGGACGGAATTTGGAGTAAGTATAACCACCACATCCACACCATGGCCACAACAGACAGAAACTATAGTTAGCAAAGTATCTTACTGGACAGCAGATAAAAACAGGGCATAACAAGAATACTTGTTGCACTACAGAATTATTTGATGAATCACTTCTACAGACCATTTCAAGTTTCCTAAAAGACCTCTTAGTGATTGTCTAAATTCCCAAAGGGAGTAGGGGAAGGGAGTTGGAATCTCTTTCAAAGCAATAAAAGGAAGGGAGGTGGCTTTAAAGTCTTCATTAAATCCGGTTAAAAGTACACAACTTCATCCTTTCAGAGATATTAGTCATAGCCAGGCTTCGAGGGCAGGGTAAAATTTGTTTGAAGGAAAAGAACGCGGAGAAAAACAAAGTGGAATACAATAAAATTTAATAACTTTTTTCTCTTTTTGGAGAAGGAAGAACCTCAAAATCACGATGGGCCAAATGCCTCCTGTCTTTCTTGAAAAGCCCTCCTAGGAAGGAGCTAGCCCAAGAATAACAACGGCTCGCAGGATGCTCAAAGCTTCTTGCAGCTGATTATTTTTCAGGAGGAGAATTAGACAAAAATAATACAAGTGGGAAATAAAGCGAATGACCTACTTTACAGGGGGGAAAAGGAGTTCAGCGCCAGCGTTTTGATCTAATTGACGGTGTGGAGTTGCAAGCCCAAATAAGGCAGGGCTGGGTGAGGGCAGAGACTAGCCAGGCCCTGGGACTACTTGGGGAGCCAACCCCAGCCCCCCACCATGGGGCAAAGGCCTTAGGAGACCCCTTCTGGCCACAAAATAGAGAATGACAAGGGTGAGGGGTGGGGGGTGGGGGTTTCCTTTCCAAGGCCACTTGCTGGAACGCGTTACCTACACTGGGGGCGTGCAAAAAGGGGAGCGCAGAGCTCGCACCAGGAAATGTACCTAAACGGTGTCAGCCGAGGGGTGACCTTCGCGGGTGGGGGCGGGGACTTCTCCGCTCGGGGTGTCTACCGGGTGCCACCCCGCCGGTGCCGGGGTGGAAGGGCCCGAGGGTTGGGAGGGCCCTCGCCTTGGTGGGCGCACGGTCTCCCCTTTTCTCCACCGGCCTGGGTCTCAGAGCCCCGCCGAGAGTCACGCAGCTGCTGCCGGCTCCCGGGGACCATGGACGCGCATCTGTCTCCGCTGGCGTTCGCAGGCGCTTGCTAAAACCTCCCTGTTTTCTCGCGCGCGCCTGTCTCCAGCTTCTCTTTTTCTTGGATTCTCGCCTGTCTCCTCCCACAGAGGAAAAAAAAAAAAAGGTCACGTATGTTTGGAAAAATATGTAGGTCAGTGGAACATTTCCTGCACTGGTGCAAGGAGCGGAGGGCGGCGGGGGAGGGGAAGGGAGGCGAGCCCAGCTCCGCGCGCGCGCCCGGCCGCAGCCCCGCGCCCTGGCTCGGGGGCCCGCGGGCGACCAGCCGGGCCCCTTCCATCCTTGACCCATCCCCGGGACCGGCGCTCTGCTGCCCGGAAAAGTCTCTGCTGATTCCTCCCGGGGCGAAGGTGCCCACCCCCGCCCCCCGCCCCGCCGCCCCTAGAGAAATCACAGCGGCGCCCGCAGAGACGCGCCCTGCGCCCGGGTCTGGGCCTCGCGCCGTGCAGACAGGTCGAGCTCGGCGTGGAACGGGCTGCGTGCTCGTCCTCCTCCCCACGCGCCGGACAGAAGATCCGTGCCAGCCCCGAGTGACAACTTTCACGGGACGTGGGCTGGCAGCCCCGCATCGCCGACCCCCCTCCCCCTCTCGGCCGGTTCACCGCGAAGCAAACGCACCCCACCCCGCCCCCGCGTCCCAACCCCGAACCCCCGCCCGGACCCCGCGCGCGTCCCTCGGCCGCGGCCCCGGGACGCGCGGGGTCTGCGCCGCCGGCGGCTCCGGGGTCCGCGTGCGTGTGGCCCGCGGCGCGTGTCCCACGCCGGGTCCCGGCCCGCGCAGACCCCCAGCGGCGGCGCAGGGAAGGAGGAGGAGGAGAGGGAGGAGGAGGAAGAGGGAGGGAGGAGGAGGCCGGGCCGGAGGAGGCGGCGGCGGCGGCCGTCCCCGCGGCGCTGCGTGCGGAAGAGTTTGCCGCGAGCAGCCGGCCTCGCGCAGCACCGGGACCCGCGCGGGGCGGCGGAGGGAGCTCGAGACCGCGGCGGCCCGCCGCACAGCGCCTCCCGCCGCCGCCCGGAGGAGCTCGCGCCCGCTCGCCGCCCCGCTCGGCCCGGCTCCCAGCGGCGGCGGGAGGCGCGACGCCCGGCCCGGCCCGGCCCGGCCCGGCCCGCCCGGCCCGCTCCGAGGTAAGGGGCCGCCCTGGCCGCGGGGCCGGGACAGAGGTCCGTGCGCGCGGGGCGCGTGGGGCGCGTGACTCCGCCACCTGCTCCCGGCCCGGGAGGGGCTCGAGGTGGCGGCGCGGGGAGCCGGGCGCGGGGAGGTGGGTCCCCCGTGTGCCTCGGTCCGCGCGCTTCAGGCCTCCCGGGCAGCGCGTCTCGCGGGACCGACCCCACCAGCACCCTGCGGGTGGGTTCCAGGCGCGTCTCCCCGCAGGATGCAGAGGACCAAGAACCCCGAACCTCGGAACTTGAGGTTCCTAGAGGGTAGCGTCGGGGTGGACAGGAGCCCGGTCCCCGGGCAGCATCTTTGAAGATGGCTTTCTACCCGCGCTGAGCCCCATCGCGCGCCCCTCTAAGCGCGAGGACACCCGGGACCCCTGAAACGTATGGCGCGCCTGGCCCGGGCCCGCGGCGTCCCTGGGTCGGAACTGGTTCCGGGCCGGTTGGGTGTGGGGTCCTGTGCGCTTAGAGAGGACATCGCCGGACAGCCCTGGGCTCCCCACGTTGGGTGCCAGCTTGTGGCTTTGTTGGGAGGTGTGTCCCCTCCCCAACCCAGGAAGGGTGCACTTTGACCTTTCTAAAGAGCCCCGGCTGGGTTAGGGTCCGAATCTGGAGAAAGGGACGGTACCAAGGGGCTCACTTCGAAAGCAGCCTCACTCTGCTGCTCCTTAACTGCTAAAGGTAAGAAAGTTTGTTTTCAGCCCCGTGATTCATAAATAATTAGTAACCAGATTTGTTGTTAAGCAAGATGGAATCTTTAAATATACACACGCGAAATCTCCGAGGTCCTCCTCCGGGGGAGGCTTTAGTTCTGCAAGTTGGAAGCCCTGGCTTTCAACAGGTGTTTGGAAGGGGTGCTGAAGGCGAGAATTCTGGCGTTTCCTTCTTCCTGGCTTTGCTATCTGCCCCGTGGATCGTTACAGTGGTTGTTAGCCTGTTTCTTTACAGGTAAAGTATCAAGTAGTTATTACATTAACTTAATCAGCAGAGACAAGCTACTCGGTCTTGATCATTAGAACCCAACCCTTCTTTTCCTTAATAGAAGGGCTTTTCCTGTTTGGACTTCCCAAGTAATTAGTTCTGAAACAGTCCCTGGCAAGGCTTAGTTCTGTCAACATCCCTGTCCCCTGAAGTCCCAAGTCCCCATCCGGTAAATTGACTACTAATTATGGCTTGCCTCAAAGACAGAGGGCCCTCCTTGGAAAGCACCCATTGAATTCAGGGGTGCATTCTAGTTCTATCTTTCTGCTACTGAGATTTCCTTAGAGGAAAGTGTTTGCCAAAAATAACCCCAAAATGTATTTTTAAAATAAAGAATAATGTTTAAAAAGTTATTCTGACCCGGGCCGCTATTTTACAAAACAAAAAGTTTGGTGTTTTATTACGGCTAAACCAGAACCAGGAGCCGTATTGGTATTTCTCAGCAGTCTACTTAAAGATTTAGTTAAAAATAAAGTGTGCGACATAAAGACATTCAGTAATTATCTTCCATCTCACAGAGAGACGTGGAGGGTGGCTTAGAAGAATTGTAAATGTGCTGCTTTTAGCCATTTTCTTCTTAGAAATCGATGCCTCTATTTATTTGCTGGTCTGTCCCACTGTGCACAAATGCAGAACTGGTTTATTCTCACTACTCCCCAGGGCGGCTCCTGTGGAGAGGAGGGAAGGGAATATACGCTAGAGGAAATATGTTATTAATAAAATGCCCCCCCAAGAGTTAACCATGCCAAGAAAAGAACCAAATGAGGCTTTACTAATTAGCGAGATGAAAAAATTTCTTCCTATGATATGACAGTGTTCAGATGGTAACTAAAGAATTGATCTTTATATAGAAAATAATTGTTTTTAAGCTCGTTCGGTTCATTTAAAAGAATTTGGACTCTGCTTTATATTTCTGGCAGTTTAATAATGAAAATGGTAAAGAAATAGCACACGTCACCTGATGTATCATTCTTAATTTGAATCCATCTTATGTTTTCGTACAGACTTTCTTAACTCTTGATGATCTTTATAACTCTCTCCCAATGCGGCTGCTTGTTCTTAGGTGAAAGATTCAAAGTTATTGAATTTCTGCAGATTAAAATAATGTGTGCACATACTCCTTATAGCCTCGTCTTCCTATGTGCTTACGTTTTCAGTCTCGCCTGTGAAGCTTAACAACCCAAAGGGATACGTCATCTTTCTTAATTTTTGATACGAATGTGTTTTGCTCTTGACATGAATGGCCGCTTCCTCCAGTGTGATCTCCATACTATACCATGCACACTTGCAAACTCTCTGTCCCACGACAGGTCAGGTCGCGAGGTGTTGGAAATAGCCAAGTAATTCAGTATTCTTGGCTGCTTCACGCCAACAGTTTAATGGCTACAGCATAGCAAGCATCTAATAGAGTTCCCCTTTAAGTAGTAGAAATGGTACTTGATTGTATTATTTGCTTCCAGAAATGTGTGATTAGCATATTCCTGATCCTTGTTCTGTGTGTACCACAGTCGGGAGGTCAAGAACTGTCACGTTCATATCTTATCTCTTCATCTCAACTCTGCGGCTTCATTCATTATAGATGTTCAGTAAATAGGTGTGGGAAGCGAACTGAATCATTGGTAACCACTCTCTGAAGGTGAGACGTTTCTGAATGCTAATGGGGTACTTAAGGATGAGTAATTCTATTTTAAATCCGATGATGATTAACAGTACCTTAGAGCACTAAATAAACATTTATTAAATGTGAACATATGTTTGAAAGGGGGAATTTTCATGTAGTCTTTAGCTAAGGCACTAGCATTTCTCAGTCGAATTCTGTGAGATTAGGAACAACTCGGTATTTTTAAGCAAAGTCATTTCCCAGGCAGATTTCCCTTAGAGACCCCTTGAACTTCTTCTGGTCTTAACATGTGGTTCTTTTGATGCAGAATGGAAAGGAGAGAGCTTTTCTCCTACACTAGTGTGAAGTAAGTGGTACGTATAAAGAGGTGGAGCGTGTGTGTGTGTGTGTGTGTGTGTGTGCGCGCGCGCGCGTGTGACATGGAAGTGCATGGTGATTCACCTGGGGTCCTGGTTAAATGCAGATTCTAATTCTGGACGTCTAGGTTGGGATCTGGGCTCCCGCATTTCTGACAAGCTCCCTCCCCGATGCTGTGCACCAGTAAGGCTATGGGGCACTCTTGCTGCGATTCAGCAGACATTTACAAGCATGTACTGAGAGGTAGGCCAGATGATCCCCAACGCAGGCGATGGCTCATACCCTGGGAGCTGGGAAGATCTGAAACGGAGAGACTGATTCTTTCTAGATGGCAAGTGAGGTCCTAGGGTGCCACTATGTAAGGTGGTGGACAGAGAGGGGCCTAGGAAAGGGGATTTTCTGAGAGAGATTTCACACTGCTGATCTTGACCTGGAATTGCATTTGGATGGAGACCTTTGTGACTGGGTGGGAAATAAAATGCAGACTTGAAAGTCAGACAGAGTTGGGATAGCCTCCCTGTTGAGTTACTGGGTGACTTGGAGTGACGTTTTCACTTTTCTGAGTTTAAGCAGAAAAATAGAGCAAATAAAGCTCACCCTTCACCAAATTTCTAAGATTACAAGTAGAGGACCTGGATTAGCCCTAGCAAATTGTTGGTAGGAGAGAGGGGACTGATTGTTGGTAGGAGAGAGGGGACTAGGAAGCAAGGCAGACGAGGCCTCTCCTTAGATATTTTTCCATACGTGATATCTAAGCTTCTGTTTGGTTAACCCATACATAACCCAAAGCAGGTGGTCGAGAGCCAGGCTGGGTGGGGCTGGGGGCAGGCAGTGCAGAGGTTGATCAGCTGCACAGTGGGAAAACTAGGAGCATGCTTGTCTCCACCCTTCTCCTGCTCTTCCCTGGCTAGCTCTGTGGGTAACACTTCTGGGACTGTTGTCCACCTGAGGCTGCACCCAGTACTTAACCTGTAGGTCCTGTGGTTCTGTGCATGCAAACTGGTGTTTCTGGTCATCAGCTGCTGCTTAAAAATACAGTGCAGAGGGAAAGGCAAGAGCTTGTCCTCTAGCCGGGCATGGTGGCGTGCACCTGTAACCCCAGCACTCGGGAGTTTGGGGCAGGAGGATCGCCATGAGTTCGAGGCCAGCCTGGGCTACATAGTGAGTTCACAACTAGCCTGGACTACACAGCAAGACCCTGCCCAAAAGAAAAAAATAAGAACTTGTCTTCTGTCCTCTTTGAGAGGCATTAGGCCATTCCCCTTTTAAGGAATAAAGCCATCTACTAGTCCTTTTCACCTGAGTGCAAACTACCTGACGTAAGTGAGCATTTTCCACTCTGTACTCAGATAATTGCTTCTTCCTGACATCCAGGGGAAGTAGCTATGCCAAGCAGTTCTCTCCTTCACCCCAGTCTCAGGAGAGGTAATCTGGGTGGCCCTAAAGATACTTCGGCCAACATCATTTGGTTTCCCTTTTTATATTATGGGTTCCACTTATTATTTGTAAGGGAGATTCTTTGTTACTAACCCACTTCTAGGTTCCCTAAAAATAAGCCTTGATAACCATATCCTAAGAGGGTGGCAGTGGCAGTCCGATGTTTGTGGAGAAGAAAAAGTAGAAGAGCAGCGGGAGACAGGGCGGGAACAAGGGCAGTACCCACAGGAACTGGAGCACAGGGGGCCTGGGTGGGAGCGGGCCCGGGGTCTCGCCCTGGGGGACTTCGCTACCTTTCTGTAGGCCGTGTCGGTGTTCCCAGGGCACTGAAAATCACCCAGGCTCCTGGAAGTCACAGTCACTGACAAAGTCCAATAGAATTTACTTCCTGAGACACACAGAGTTTCAAAATCAGGTTTCTGCTAGGCCAAAAAATTGGAATGGTACTGGGAAGATCACAGGAATGGAGGGGATCTTTTTCCTTTTACTAGAGTAGGTTCTGTGTTATTCGAAAATGTCTTCAGGATCATTTCCATGTAATTGTTGAAGCATCAAACATGAAAATGCAAGAGACTAAAAAGAAATATACCTTGAAATCGTGGGCAATGCTCATTTTCTTCATTCTTTTCCAAAAACTATGTGATGAACTTTTACACATAGGAAAATAATAAGTTTAAAATGATGTCCAGTTTTAACAGTTGGCTTCATCAAGGGGCATAAATATTTTTTGTTAAACTGTAAGGTGCATTTTTGGTTCTGAGGGGGCTGGAAGAATCATACTGCTTGGCTCTGTGCCGGCCTTTAGCTGGGCTTGTGACTTCCAGGAGCTCGGGTGATTTTCAGTTGGGTTTTCTGTTGGTTGTAGCTAAAAGTATCCTATGCATCCCATAACTCTGCATCCTTCTCAAGAGGTAACTACTGTTAACTGTGGACTGTGTTCTGCTAGTCATTTTTTGATGCATTTGTATATATGAGTATACACATACGTGCATATTTTTTAAAACAGACTCATTCTATGCACATTAGACTTTTAAAAATCAACAATGTGGCATGGAATTTTCTGTTAGGTCATTACTTACATCTTCCGTATTTTTAAGGGCTAGAGAGTATTATTCAGAAGTATGGATGGGACATAGTTTATTTAACTCAGCATTGTTGATAAACATTTGTTGTATTTTGTTTCCACTCCTTCAGTGTTACAGTGTTTGTATTAATTTCCTTCTCTGGGTATCTTTGTGTGCATTTCAATATTTTCTAGGTCAAGGATTACTAGGAAGGGATTCCTGGGTAAAAAGTAACATCTGTTTGAAATATCGATAGATGCTGCTTAATTGACAACTAGAAAAACTGAATCTCTGCTCTTTCCCACCCACAGTACCACGGTGCCTTGTCTCCACAGCTTAAATAACACTGCCTGCGTGTTGCTCACCTTTGAAATCTTTTCTGTGTATTTCCACAGGCCTGTAATAATACCACTTCGGGTTTTTTAAAATTCTGGTTGTTTCCCTCACCTCAGACATAAATATCTACCTTGACATTAAAGATTCCACATCAACGTAATTTTAATGGCTACGTAGTATCTTTATCCCTTGGCATTCACATAGGATCAGTCCCAGAAGCGACTTTCATTATCGATATCAATGTCATACATTCTCGAGTCCTTTATGTAAAATGGCGCACTATTTGGACAGATCTCCGCACACCCTCTTGTACATTTCAGTTTATCTCCAGATTACTTATTGCACCTAGTACCAGTGCCATGGTTAGAGTATTGTCTCAGGAATAATGACAAGAAAAATGTGTACTCGTTCAATACAGATGGAGTTTTGTTTGAAAAATAATATTTTCCACTTGAGGTTAGTTGAATGTAAATGTAAACTGAAGGAGTCAGGGGCCAAAAGTAGTTGTTTAGGAAGTGTTTCAATAAGATGTGAAGGCACAAGAGGGAATCTTTGAAATTGAGGCTCTCTGTAAAAATTAAGTAGACATGATCAGCTTTGCAGTACTCTTGAAAGATTTCCTGGAAATGATGTTAGGAGCCACACCCCTGCAGTGGTCCGTTTCCAGGAAACCCTGAGGAGACAGCCTGCTAGGCCTGTCTGTCACCAGTCAGATTGCGAGCTGCCCCCAGCATTTCTAAGAAGCTCTGCTCTTTTTAGGATCCTCGGAGCTGAGAGTCTGACAGACTCTGAGTTTGGCTGCCTAAATGTGCAGTCGTCACTTATCAAATACTTTGTGCCTTGCATGAAACATAGCTGAAAAAGAGCGTTTGCTGGATCCATTGAAATTTTGTTTTTTGAGACAGGGCCTTGCTGTGCTGTTCAGGCTGGCCTTGAATGCACTGTATATCCCAGAGTGGCCTCGAACTCATGGAGATCCTCTTGCCTCAGCCTCCCGATTGCTGGGATTATAGGCATGCTGTCATTTCCTCTGGAGAAGATAGGAAAGCTAATGGAATGGATGAAACTCACCCTTCAGGGAAGGGCACTTTTGCCAAATTTGACTCTTGTGCTCAGGCACTGTCCTGTGATAAGAAAAGGCAAATTGACAAGACAGAAACCTTCCCAGAGGAAACGAAAGGCCATACCAACCAAGAGGCCACTTTAAAATTCAGATTTCTTAGGGATATCGTAAGACACACAGCATAGCTTTGTGGTCTTTGGTATGTACATGAAAACATCCCAAATATTGTGATCTGCACAGAATGACTAGGTATCAAACTGTCTGCCATGACTTGACAGTAACAGAGGACACTTTGAGACTGCCAAGAAATAAGAATGCCCTCATTATTTATTAATTTTCTTTCATCTCTACATTTTAAGCTTACAAACATGGGCATTTTTCTTTCTTAATTCAGACAGGTTAATTCCGTTTCAAAGCCAGTATTCAGTCCCTGGTCCTCTGAGTTGCCTATAGTCTTTTGGGGGTACTTTTACAAATAGTAGAATTCAGATTTGTCTTAGTGTTATCTAGAAACATCCATCCAATGTTGTCTTAGTCACCTTTCCATCACTGTGACAAAATACCTGAAGCGAAGTTAAAAGGAGGCAAGAATTATTTTGGTTCATGGTGTTTGTTTTTCATGGTACTAGGGATGAAAGTGAGGGCCTTCACACTGAGGTATATTCCCAGCCCATTTTTAATTTACTTTTATTTTGAGACAGACTCTTGCTAAGGTGCCCACGGGCTGAACTCAAACTTGTGACCATCCTGCCTTAGCCTCTCCAAATGCTAAGATCACAGGCCTGTACCACCAGGCCTGCAGGCTCCATTGCTTCTGGGCCTGAGGCAAGACAGGTGCAAGGCAGAGGAAATCTGCTCGCCTCACAGCAGCCAGGAACTGAGAGAAGGGGCAGGACATGGGGGAGGTCCCAAGATCTCCTCAAGGCCACACCCCCAGTGAGCTAACTGTCTCCCACTAGGTCTTCCTCCGGAAGATATCACTCCCTCCCCTTAGAGCCCCAGACTGGTGACCAAGCCTTTAGCACATGGCCTTTGGGGGACATTTAAGATCCAATCGTGAAAAGTATATTTTCAGTTTCAGAGTTTGTTTGCTTTGATTTTCCACTGCTCCGTTTTGTAAGCATAAGACCTGTTTAGAAACAGCCGGCGTCACAAGGTGAATGGTCTGACCAGCTGCCTGTTGACAGCACGAAGGAAGGGGACGGGTGTTGCCTTGATGCTGGGCGGGCAGTTCTGAGGAGCTGGCTGGAGTGAGGGCGCAGAGGAGCCAGTCTGGCGTCGTTTGTCACATCGTCACTTTCATTTGTGCTGTCCAGGAACGACATGGCCTCTGGTGGCATCATCAGTTACTGCGGGCGATGCCTGTTTCCTTGGAGACCGACATCTAACCAAAACAGGAGGGAAACTTGACAAAGCCACGTTTTGGGGTGTGTTTTGTGGCCAGGGCCAGAAGGATGAGCTCCGGGAACGGCTCATCAGATGGCCGTGAGTCCACCTGTGCCCTCATAGGACCCCCGAGGCCTCCGTCGTGGTTTAGAGCAGTTTTATTTTTGTGGCCCCTCCCTTTTCTCCTTCTCCGTGATTTTCGGAGAGAGAAACTCACCCGGCAAATCAGCATGGCCACTTCCTAATGCTCTTGTGACCCCTCAAGGCAGAAAACTTGCTTCTGTCTCCAGTCAGGCGCAGGCCTTGACTGGTCAGACTCGAGTTGATGGCCGGGGACAGTCTGATTGCTCCGGGGGCCAGAGAGCTTCTGACTGCTGAGCCTCTGCAGGGCCTGGTGTCTTCCTGCTGTCCACCGGGAGGGTGCCGTGGCCTCTGCCCGCCTTTGCCAGGGTCGTGGAAACACCGGCGGCCTGCCCCACTCCCCCGTCGGAAGTCTGCAGCTCATCCCCACTGCCGGGTTTACCGAGAGGTTCTCACCCTTTCACGATCTCCTTTACTTTTGTTTTACTTTTATGAGTCCACGTTTGTAGTACGTAACCATCACACTCACTGTTGGGGAGCTGGCACCCGCGCCCGCCACATTGCATCTAAAAACGCGCCCCTGCGGCGACCGCATCCAGGGGGAGCACGAGCTCCGGGATTCGGAGTCCAAGGTGACCCTGATGAAATAGCGCCTCTCCCGCGTTGCGCATTTCATTCCTGAGTTTTCCACGGCCTGACTCCCTCGGGCCTGCGACCCCTAACTCGCCCCCCTTCCTTGGCCGCGAGGCAGCCCTGGCTTGCTGCTTCTCGGCTTCCAGAGCCCTGCGTCCCTCGTTCACTTCCAAATGTCTCTCGGATGCTTCCCAGCAGGGTGTCAGCCGCTACTCCAGGACACAGCAGCTGGAATCGCCTCTCTACTCCACCCCTGGGCACAGGCCTCCCACGACCAAGTCTGGGGTCTGGCTGGGGCCAGAAGTCTGTGGAGACCCAACACCTGGTGCAGGGTAGGCACAGAGCCATCCCACAGGCTTCCACGGAGGGCAAAGAGAAGTGCGCTGGCTGCGGCCTGCCACACTCCAGGTGCGGCCCCTCAGCACAGTGTTGAAGGGAACTTGACTGCACCCCGATTCTTCTGTGGGCTGACTGAGCACCTTATCTACCTTGCCAGCCTGGGAAGCGCCTCAGTCATCCTTGTCCCCGTCTCTTTAGCCATCTGCCCTGGCAGTTGGTGGCTGTCCATAGCGGGGTCGTCACTGCCACGCAAGGCCAGAGCCGTTGCCTGCCTGCTCTGTGGAAACGCTGTGTCTCAAGCGGCAAGTGGCACACTCCAGCTTGTGCATGTTTCTTTGGGCCTGTGCTGCCTGGTTCACAGCTGTCCTTCCATGTCCGTGGGAGTGTAGTTTCCTGACCCCAGGGACACCAGAACCGGAGGGTGCTCGAGTCTCCTCCATAAAATGATGCAGCGTTTGCGTAGAACCTGCACACATCCTCCGTATACTTTAAATCATTTCTGTATCACGTGCATCGCCTAACACAATGCAAACGCTGTGTAAATTGTTGTGATATGGTCTTGTGTAGGGCATAATGACAGGAAATACATGGAAGCGTTCCGTACGGATACATTTTTTTCTTGACTGTTTTTGACATGCAGCTGGTTGAATCTGTGTTTGTAGAACCACAAATATGGAGACCCAACTGTGTACAAGCCCTTCAGCGGGTGCCGCCTGGCACTCTGACCCCACGCACTGGGCGTTCCCTCGGGTCTGTGTGCCTGGGACAGTGGCATTCTCCCCACAAGAAAGACACATCTCTCCAGCTTAGGAGCCCTGGATTGGCCTCTTATTGGCAAAAACTGTAAAATATCGGGGGTTTCTAGGAAGGTGACATCATGCTTTAGTTTTCAAAAGAACAGTTCTTATTTACACTATCAGTTTCACACTATCAGTGTGTTCTCAAGGTGTACCCATTTACAGACTAAAATGTATTATATTGGGAAAAGGGAAGAAATTGTTCAAATGGGAAGGGAAACGGAGGAGCAGGAAAAGAAGGGAGGGACAAGCGAAAAAAGAGAATAGAAGGAGAAAAAACGGAAGCAAAACTTGTAAATAAGGAGGGAAAAAGGGGTCGAAGGGAGGGGAGGGGAATGGGGAAAAAAGCAGCAGCAAGATATATCATGTACAGGTACAAATCCCCTATGATGAATGTCGTCTTTATGTGTATCTAAAATGTACCACTAATATAAAAGTAAAAAAGTAGATAAAATGACCTGCCAAAAAAAAAAAACAAAAACAGTTCTTTCTGCATTGCCAGTTTCTACAGTGTTGTGCTGTGTCCACATGAGTTAACTGGTCCAAGCAGTCAGCCCTAGAACCAGTACTTGTGTGCAGAGCTGGCTTCCATCTTGCTGCGTGTCTGGGTACGTATCTCTGTCTAGCAGCACAGTCCCCTTCTCTGGGTTGTGCGTCCTTGGGCGGCAGCATTAGGATGTGCTTACCTTTGTGTGTTCTAGCAGCTCAGGATTTGGCAGCTGTGCTATGTATTGCATATATATTGTTTCTGTGTGATGCCTGCAGAGACATCCCTTCTTTTTCTTGGGTGTTCCAGTGCTGGCCTGTGACCCGATTTGAACCCACAGCATATAAGTGACAATTGCCGTATGCATCAGCAACACTTTTACACGGTTTCCTGGAGAGAGTAGAAAACTGTGGCCCCTGACATGGTCATTGTGACCCGGTGACCTTGGCAAGTTCCGTACACCCCCGAACTCAGTTGCTTCTTGGTAGCAGGAAGATTTCAGTACTTAGGGTCAAAAACCAGGAGGAAGGAACGCTTGTTGAATAATTCCATAAAAATGAAAAGTCGTATTATTGTTTTCTTACTCGCTGCTATGACCAGTCCATCACTCAAACTCCTGCACACAGCTGGGTAAACGCCTGCCTCAAGATGTTTGTTTCTTGAAGGAAGTACTTGATTTCTTCAGACAAGGTACATGCGAACAATTAAAAGCACAGTCTTTCTCAGTGCTCTCTTGAAAGCTAAGGTAATGGGGAAAGTGAAAATCTTCAGCTATGGAAACCAAACACTTAGAACAGCTTGTCAGGTGCTAGGGATTGCACAGTGTGCTTTCCAAAGATTTTGCTATTTATAAGAACAAAGTGCCCCAATAACTTTCTGTGTGTAAGATGTCAGTCCAGCCTCCGTGTATTACCACCAAGTCTGAGACGTCTCTGTGGGACCATTTTGCTGTGATGAATGTGACATGCACTATTTCGTGTGACCTTTCTTTTTTCCTTTTCTTTCTTTTTTTTTTTTTTTTTTGTGCTGGGGATTGAACTCGGGCCCTTGTGCTTGCAAGGCAAGTACTTTAAGCACTGAGCTAAATCCCCAGCCAACCCTTCTTTTTTCCGAAGGGCTTTGGCCCTAGGAACTGGAGCTCAGCTCCCACTACTCTAGAAGAATCCTGTTGTTTTTCTCCAGTGTCAGCATCCCCTGAAGGACCAGGGAGCGCCAACTGGCAGTGTGAAGAGGAATGTGTTCACATCCACACAGTTCTAGGGAAGAAGTAGGCTTCAGGTGGAAGGAAAGGAACTGAGTGATTACTCGGTCCCTTGTGGTGCCCGTTTTCCAGGACAGCAGAGGGCCTGGGACTTGCAGGTGGCCGGCAGGCCTGCTGTCTCCTTCCGGGTGACTCAGTGCTTCCCGTGTCTGCTGAAACCCAGAGCATTTCCTCACCTGGCACATCAAAGCCTTCTCGGACTCTGTCCCAGCAAGTCTGCAAGAACAAGGTTCCCCAGTCACAGCCACTGTGCGCACTCCTGGAAGGCCCGGGAGGGGCCCGCTGCAGACCCAGTAGCCAGCCCCATCCTGTGTCACACCTCCCTGCATGCCCTCCACAATCTGCACCCTGAAGGAGACAGCTAGGCACAGCGAGAAATGAGGACAAGGATGGACAGGCAGTGTGCACATTGGTGTCTGGGAACCAGCTCACTCTGTTAGTCTCCGACATCGACTTTCAGACAGAGTTCACTCACGTCTATGAAGAACATGTCTGCTTATTTTTATAACTTTTGGTGTGTGTGATGCTGGGATCAAACCTCATGCACACTAGGCAAATGCCCTAGCACAGAGCTACACTCCCAGATTTTAATGACTTTTTAAAAATTGACAGATAATTGTACATATTTATAGGCTATGGTGTGCTCTTGAGGTACAATTTTGTATTGATCAACTCTGGAAACTTCAGTTATCCATCATCTCAAACATTTTAGCATTTCTTTATCATAAGAACATTCAAAATCCTCTCGCTTAGCTGTTGGGAATTAAACAGTGGTATTACTGGGGTTTTATGAGTCCATGTTTGCAGTACATCATGATTACATTCATTATGTTGGTACTTGTACATGGAACTTCTTAACTCTTCTTCCTTCCTCTTCCCCTCCTCACCCTTCCTCCATATATTGGTCCCTTTCTCATTTGCAAAAGCTCTGTTTCCTATTATCCATCCTTTTCTTTGCTCTTCAAATTATTTATACTTTGGGTTTCTCATAGAGGAAAAACCGTGCAATATTTAAGCTTCAGTATCTGATTTATTTCACTTAGCATTTCAATCTCAGTACTTTGGTTTTGTCATGTAAGAGAAGCCACGTGATATTTACATTTTTGCGTCTGATTTATTTCACTTAACTGTATGGTCTCAAGGTGCATCCATTTTCCTAAATACTGTTAATAATAATCATCCTCTGGGTAATAGAACACCAGAACTTTCCCTCCTACCTGGCTGTAATTTAACAACTTTTCGTAGCACTTCTCAGGTGCAGCATGGAGGTCAAGGTCAGCCATAGGATTTTCTCACCTGTACTTTTTTCACCCCATAATTTCATTACTGTCACTCTTTGGGTCTCTCTTGGTCACTGTTCCCTACCCAGTACACAAGGTAAAGTACCCTCAGTTCTAGGAGTTATTAAGGAGGACCGTGTGTTTAGCTGTCACTGTCATGCATATCTCCTCCTTTGATTCAACAACAGTCACTTGAGGAAGCACTATTACATAAAATTCCCATTTTATGTAGGTGACACACCAAGGCTCAGAGAAGCAATATGACTCACACAGGGACTCCGAGCCGGAGCTTGAACGGAGCCCTTTAAAGTACAGAAATAGAGCAGCTGATGTTTATTTACTTTTTATGAAATGCCACTTCCAAGAAGATAGAGAATGTATCTAGAACAGATCAAGCATTGGGAACATGGCTTCTCCGGCGCAAGCAGCGTTCTGGAGTGTGCAGAGGGTGCTTGCGATTTCCTGGCGCACTCCACCCGGCCGGAGGGGAGGCTGTCATGAAAGGGCACAAAAAGGGACGCTTGTGGGAAATCTTTTTTAGGGCAAAGTCATTATTCTGTTCCTTGCCATCTCTTAGTAGCTAACCTGCTTTTCAAAATTGTTTCTGTGACTGTAATGAGGACTGTTAAATCAGGACATTCATTCCATCTCTCCTCATTTTCCTGGAGTTGGGGACATCTTTCTTCAGCTGAGCAAAACCATGAAGTCAGTGCAGAGACGTAGGGGCCACCAGGTGTGATGTTTGTAAGCCACCGTGTCACTTGGGCTCTGACACTCAGGGTCCTAGAAAACCAGCAGTGGGCTGATTTATGGAGAAGTGTCTGTAAGTCACTCCAGGCACCCTTGAAATGTCCTCCCCACACACAAACACACACCTCTGCACTCAGTGTCATTTCAAGGAAAACAGGAGCCAACAAGGTGTGATTGATGCTTTAGTTACAGGACTTGCTTGTCTGCCTTCCTACCACCACCATTTGTGGAAACAGAAACAAAATCCAAGAAGAAACTTAAGACAATTTGGTTTGTTTGATGACTGACATATATTTCATGCACACACAATCAAATTTGGGCAGCAACCTTACTCAGATTTGTAAGACACCTACACCAGAGAAGTGCAGTTAGCCATCCAGCGCCTTCTCAGAATGAGCGTGCTATCCTCACCGTGCTATTTCTGTTTCCTTTGCAGAATCCTTTAGTAACAGCTATCTGAATTAGTCTGGGCTACGTAGAGTTTCAGAGAATTCTAGGAAACCAGTGCTCCAGTCAGTTTCAGAAGGGTTTCAGATACTAGAAGCCACACCAAGCCACACTTATGCCTTGCAGCAATAGTGACAGAGCATGATGGGATGGAATTACTTGTAGGGGCCAATTATGGAACTATTGGAGGAGCAGCTCAATTCTGATTATGCAACTTGAGTGTGTTAGCTTTCCTTTATTGTAACAAAACACCTGAGCTAGCCCACTTATAAGAGGAAAGGTTTATTTTGGCTCATAGCATTGGTGATTTTCATCCATGACTGATTGGCCCTGCTACTTCGGGCCTATGGTGGCACACGATAGCAAGAGCAGATAATTGGACAAGGAGGGGAAATGGAAAAGAGGGGAAGAAGAAGAACAGAAGTCCTACCATCTTCCCCAGTAAGTGAACTTCCTGCCACTAAGCCCCACCACTTTAAGGTTCTGGCACTCCCTATAGCCATGTGGCTGGGGATCAAGCCTTAAGCATGTGGGCCTCTGGGGAGCATTCTAGACCTAAACTCTAGCACAGGGGTAGGCTATATGTCTTAGTCACTTCTTCACCCCTGGAACAAAGTGCCTGACACCCACAGTTTAAGGGAAGAGGGTTTTATTTGGGCTCATGTTTCAGTCCCTAGATGGCTGGCTCCAAAGCAGGACAGCATGCCAGGTGCCCAGGATGCAGAGAGTGAAGGAGGGAACTGGGGAGGGAGATAGACCCTTCCAAGCCACAGCCACAGTGACCACCTCTTCTGACCAGACCCCACCTCCTAACAGCAAGTCAGCTGTGAGCTCCATGGTTGGATGCCCTGCCCATGAGTGCACAAGGCTCTTGGGGGAACACCGAGTGAGAAACCAGCGACAAAACTTTTGGCATCTTGTTTTCAACACTTCTCTGGTTCCACAGGGTCACAGCTTCATCCCCCTCAGGAAGCTGAGTTCCTGGACCACAAGGGTCTCATCAAGGAAAGAGAATAGGATGGTTCTCTTTAAGTTTCCCAAACAGAGAGAGATTTGGTTGGAAACATGAAATAAGTGTGGAAAGAAGATGAAAGATCTGTAAATTCTGAATCATGGTGTTTGTCTTCTTTTGGGGGCAGTTTTAGACCCAATGATTAACACCAAGAATACCTTTAATCACGTTAGTGCAGCTCTGTTAGTGGCCACAAGGCTGTTTTCAGTAAGTCACACCGTTCACAGACACCAAGTCACATGGAAGCAGACCCCGTCTTTCCTGGACTGATCAGTGTTCTAGGGTAAATCTTGTATCCCAAGGAGATTTCTGTTCAGAATAGAAGCCTGAATTCACTTGAGTTTAGGCAGAATAGGTAATTCACTCAGATAACTTGAGGCCCAAAGCAGATCTATTTTATATTCTGTCTGAGAGTTGAATTGTAAAAGGCCATATTTATCTTAATGACCTATTCTTTCTGTTAGACCTTACTAGGATTGCCATTTTTTGACACTGTTTATGTTATGTTTTTGCAGAGTTCTCTTTCCAAAAGCTCAGAGCAGTATTTGGTTTTAGCTCCCAGTGCAATTAAAGATAAACTGAATTTTCATCAGATTGGTCTTTTTGGCCTCTTCAGGCTGAAGTGAAGAAAAATTGGACATGTACTAAAAAGAGGGACACTATTGTCCTCAAGTTTGATTGTTACCCAAGAGTGGATCCTCCAGAGAGAAGAGTCACCAGAAAAGACTGTGGAGGTCAGGAAGCCAGAGCCATCATGTTACAGAAGGAGAAACTGAGGCACAAGCTCAGCAATGGCAGAGCCAGGAGGAAGCAGGCCTTCTGACATCGAGTCACAGCTGCCTCTTTCTTGCCTCGTTCTCTGCCTTGCCCTTCCCTTCTCACCCTACCTGTCATCCAGTAGAGATGTTAAGCATTCTGGAAGCAGGCACAGGATGGTAGATGTGACACAGAAAAGAATATTGTGTCTTTTAAGTCCTCAGTTACCATCACCAGGTTAGCTTATTTCCGAATTTCCATTCGTTGGATAGGTAATGATGGACATTTAAAATTTGCTTTCGTGAATGCGAGTGCTGATTTAATTTATTGTTTTTGAAGACTGATTTGCGCAGTCAGTGAGTTGAGATGGAGCACTCAGGGATGGAGGCCAGGAGACTGCTGGTGTAGCCCCGTTTCACCATGGAGAAGTGATTTCCTTCTCTTCACCTTCTGAGAAATCAAGAGCACAAGGCCCGCCCTCTGCAAGGGCCGTTCATGATGATCAAATGACTTCATGATAGTGAAGTCACTTGGAAAATTCTTGGTATTTTCATGTAAGAGGTACTTTGCTTTGTTGCTTTGGAGAAGTTACTTTTAATATGCAAAAAGGTTTAAAGGTTAGAAATGTGTGCTTATAAACTAATACAGATTATTTTCCTGGTCCCCCATTTTTTCTCCTTCCACTTCATTTTGATTTAAACCATTTTGATTTCAACCTTTGGCATGTCTAGAACCTTTATTTCAAATCAGTTAAGAATGCTTGTTCACTCACATACCTGGGGGCTAAAAACGTTGATCTCAGAGGAAAAGACTAGAACGGGGAGTGGTCACCAAAGCCTGAGGGAGCGGAGAAGACAGGGCTGGAGAGAGCCTGGTCAGCAGGGACAAGGTGCAGTTAGAGTAACTTCTGACAGACGGAGTAACTTCTGACATTCTGTAGCACAAGATACTGTGACGGACAATCAGTTGAGTAGTTCAGAATTGCCGCTAGAGAGGATTAGGAACATAACCAACACCGGGAAATGATGTGTGTCAGCTGACACCCTTGCCAGTTACCCTGCTCTGATCATTACACATTGTGCCCATAAATATGCACGATTATTATCATGTCAATTGAAAATTTCTTAAGTCGTGTGTGTGCTTGACTGTAGAAGCTAATCTTCTGTAGCCCCTCTGCAAGCTGTAGTTAAAGGAACTGCTCTCTGTTTATACTTTCATTCTCGTTGGAATTTAGGATTGACTAAAACCTGCTAGTAGACTCAGAACGTGTTCAGGCAACGTTCATCTGTATGGGGGAGCTTATATTTTGATGTTCCACATGAATGCATTTGAATGGTGCTTTGTTCACCTTCCCAGGCCCCTGAGCTTTCGCCCTAGCTGTGACCTCTGCCTGGAGCACCCTTCCTGTGTCATCATCCTGACTCCTTTGACCCTCTCAGGCAGCTCTGGCTTCTGGGAGCCTGCCCTCTGGGTTCCTGCACACCCAATCGCACGTCTGTTCTGTGGAGTGTCTGGAGTTTGCAGTTTGGAGGTTGCGGCTTCTGCAGCCATCTCCCCCTGGAGACAGAGGCTCCCTGTGGCAGAAGTCAAATCCTTTGCCCCTTTGTCTTTCGGGAGCTGCTGCAGAGCAGCCATGCTCTCTCAGAGTTCATTGAACTGAAGGTCAGGAAGCAGGAAGCTTATGTCGGTTTGAACAAGGACCCACTTACAGGTACATCATCCATTTTGAAGGCCTCGGATGTTCCATTATTTTAGGTCCCCTTGTGGCCACAGGCCTTGGTGCTTGGCACCCTCTGCCGCCTTCTGCTGGAGCTCCCTGCCCCAGAGAGCCTTCGCTCTGCAGCCCTGCTCACGGCAGCTGATGCACCTGTGGCTTCGGGGCTCTGGGCCTGCCATTCTAGACTGAACGCATCAGAGACATCGGACGCCTGTGAAATCACAAGTCCCCGAGTCTTGGGTGAGGAACATTGAGAACCACCATATCCATCAGAAAATAGGAAAATGACAGGCGTGATCTCTAGGTGTGAGCACTCAGTGCTTGAGTCGGGTTGGAGTTAGGCTGCCTGGCTTTAAATCTCAGCTCTGTTTCATGCCAGGATGCAGCTTGGAAAAGTTATTCAAGGGCAGTGACTTCCTGTCCCCCTCTGTACAGTGATGATAGTGGTTGGACCTATTTCATGATACTGTTCTGTGGACTCACAGAGGTGATAAAAACCCCTGAGACCACGAAGCTCCTGGAGTCATACTTGGCGTCTAGCAAGCAAGCAGAGTGTATGAGTTGTCATTAGTACACTTTCTCCAGGGAACAAGCGTTTCCATGGCAAATAGACCTATGACTATTGTAAAAAGTATTAAAATTAAAAAAAAAATACAAACACTACCCATGTGGAGGAGACCCTGCTGGAGACTTGCGTGGGTGAGTGGTAGGGGGCTGGGTGACCAGCCGGGGTGCCTGGTGGCTTGGGTTAAACTGACCCTGCAGAATTCTATTCACACACACATCCGTGTGTATGCATATACATGCTCACACAGACCCGCACAGATGCATGCACACAGGCACACATACAAATATGTACGTGTACATAACCACATACACACACTGCAAACTCCAGTAGTAGCGTTCACTTTTTCTTGATAAATTTTTTTCCCTTTGCTTGAAGGAAGTAGATGACATTTCTCAAGCCTTCCTCGGATCCCTTTGTGAAGGAAAGTAGGTGAGGTTGGTAGAGGATTCCTGCACCATGGACTGCCTTTTCAGACCTTTTTTTATGTCACCCACCAAGTAACTGTTTAACTAGGGTGGAAAATGGGAGAATGGTGTCCTTATAACCCAGTCCTCATGTCCTGTGTCCACTCAGGAGAGGGAGACTCAGATGATTGGATCCTCAGAAGGAGATGAGAGAAAAGCAGAGAAAGGGCAGGGGGAGAAGGGACACCTGGCCAGCTAGGATAGTCCAGTATGCACACGTTCTCTGGGTCATGTCAGCTGGTTTTTTTCTTCAGTATCAACAGGATCCATGTGTGGTTTGTGTCTTAGCACCATGCATGATGTAGTAATTTGCCCAGCACTGGCCTAGCGTGTGCCAGGGTCCCACCCTGCCAAGTGCTACATGGGTTCTGGGTGCCCCAGAGGGGCAGGCATCGTAGGGAAGGGGGCTGTGGAAGGTTTGGTCCATTTTCTATTACCATAACAGAAGACTTAAGACTGGATAACTCATAACAAATGTATTTGTCTCGTGTTTCTGGAGGCCAGGAAGTCCAGTGCCTAGGGAGGACTTCCATGGTCCATCATCCCATAGTGGGAGACAGGAGAACAAGAAGTTGTCAACAAGAGCAAGGGGGCCAGCTCATCCTTCTTATCAAGAGCCCACCCCTTCAATAACTAACGCCCTCCCATGATAATGACATCAATTTATTCTTGTGGTTGGTAAGTGTGATTGGTCAGTTGGAATGGATTAAGACACTCCTAGCAGATTAGTGGATCACGGTTCTGGGTGTATCTATGGATGATTGACACTTAGGCCAGCAACTGAGGAGGAAAGACCCACCCGGGATGTGGGTGGCATCTGCCAATAGGCTTTGGATCCTGAACGGAACCAAAAGGGAAAGAAGAAGGTCTTTCCTTTGCATCATCAGAGGCGTTCCGGTCTTTGCCATTGCCTTTAGACATTCATCTCCAGTTACTTCAGGCTCCCAGAGTAGACTCCAGCCTTCCAATGCAAACCCTTCGGCCTTCTGACACAGACACCAGACTCTGTAGTGAGCTCCAGGCCTTCAGCCTGGGACTTGATCCTCCTGCTGTCCAGCACACAGACAGACACCCTGCCTCATCCACCCCTGACTGCACAGGTGGCCATTGTAGTAAATCCTTTATGTAATCATACTTGTATTTTATATTAAATCTATTACTCTAGTGAACACTAACTAATATACCTAATCACTTCTTAAAGGCCCCCACCCCCTGACGTCGTTGTATTAGGGATGAAATTTCCAACACGTGTGTACTTTGAGGAACCCACTCAAACCCTAGCAGGACCTTTCCCAGGAGGGGAAAAGGGAAAAAGTCTCTGATCAGGAGTTCTGATCAGCAAGCATTTTGATAATTCTTTCTGAACATATATTTTATACTCAGAACACCAATTTTCAGAGAATTAGAAGAAATAAGTACAGGTAGATGGTACTGAAAGTTCACCTTCTCCTTGCCCAGTGTCCAGCAGTGCCGAGGAGCCTGTGACTCTGAACGGTACCCTGCACGATTCCGCGGTGGCTGTGCAGGCCTAAAAGTTGCGGCAGAGACCACTGACATGCATCGACTGTAACGGTGCCTTTTGAAACAGACTCTTATTATTTTTCCATTTCATCTAGCTCATATCATCAGATGAGTGTAAGAGAACTTTCAATTGTTCTAATTATAGGTCACTGGCTCTTTACTATTGATGTTTTCCAGATGAGTCATACATATACTTGAAAATAAGAAAAGCGAGCATTCTGTGATTGTACATACTGGTTGTGGGTAGTTGCACCTTTTCCCAGAGCAGTAGTTGACCTTTCCATTGAAAGTAATTTTCCTCATGCCATTCTATTTAGAAAAGGAGATAGAGTCCAGTGGGGTGAAGGTAGGAGAGAGATTGTACTGTGGGAATAAACAAAGACTAACCAAATGAGAAAAAGGAAAGGCTCCAGCCTGTTGTAGCAAGAGGGTCAGCCCTCGCCCCTTGCCTGTCTGTGGCAGAGGCTCAATGGCAGGCAGAGAAGGCAGGAAACTATAGTGGAAGAGAGGGAAGCCTTGAGATGAGCCTGATTGGAGGCTGTTGGCATGGACGAGCTGAAAGCTTGCTAACTAAAAATGAGTAACCTGTGCCATTGCTGAGGGGTACGTGTTTGGTTTCTCTGTTTGGCCCTAAATTGGAAACAGGGACAAAAACTAGGTCAGCTGTCTGTCAAGTTCTAGCCATTTGGGGCTGATCGTTACTGTCTGGCTTCCTGGGTTATTGTTGGAGATTGTGGTCTGACTTCTCCAAGATGGCCTTGGCACAGGCTGGTTTCCTGGGCTACTTACTGCAGAGAGATAGTTGATTTCCTGGACAGTTACTGCAGGATATTATACGTGGTCTGCCCATTGCCTATTGCACATTTGGTCTCCCAGTACCAACATAGCACTGGCACATCTGTGGGTATGGGGGCCACTAAGGGCATTTAGCTCTGCAGCGGGTACCCGGGTGATCAGAAAGCTGACCGGGTGACATCAGGCATCCAGAATGCTCCAGATGGTCATCATCAAGGCCATGCTGTCAACATCTGATCTCAGCTCTGGTGGCAGGTGTGTGCTTGGTCATGGCGCTTGTTGACACTGCAGAGTTTGTATGCTGTGTGCACCTGACTGCTTCCCTTGAATTTGGAATTCATCTCAGAAAACGGCTTCCTTGAAGGACAGCCCCACCCAGGTTTTAGCCCGTTGTGGGTACTGAACTGGCTGTCTTCATTATCCAAGGACTTCCCTGACAGCAAAAGTTCTCTTGTGTGCTCTTGCAGTTTAGATCTAAAATGTCCCCCCAAGGTGTGATCTGTGTGGAAGGTGATTGGATTGTGGGGACACGGTGAACTCCATTGGTGAGTTCGGAGCTGAATGTGGTGTTGGGAGGTGGGGCCTGGTTGGAGGTGAGTCACTAGGGCATGACCTGGAAGGTCGCTTGTCCTTCTCTCCCTGCTTCCTGACTGCCGTGGGTTGAACACCTCTCCTCTACCAGGTCCTTCCACTGTGCCAGTTCTGCTTTCAAGCCCGTGACTTTGGACTGAATGCGCTGGAAACTGAGCTAAATAAACCTCTTCTCCTTTAAGTTACGGGTGTCAAGTATTTTGTCCCAGTGACAGGAAAGCTGATATTTCATACTTTTTTTTTTTTTTTTTTTTTTTTTGGTGCTGGAGATCAAACTCAGGACCTTGCACTCACTAGGCAAGGATTTTACCACTAAGCTAAATCCCCAGCCCCCCATTTCATACCTATTCTTTGCCTTGATATGGTTCCTCATCATGACTCAAGGGTTTCTGGACAGGAATGGATTGTTTCAAACCATTCTGGAATTTCTGGACTAATCTGCTCCTTTCTTCCATGAACTCCCAGTCACACCCCCTCAAAGTCCGATGCCATGGTCTTCTTGCCCTGGGGGCGGTACCAGGGCCTGTGGTGAGCAGAGGCTGCACCTACTCGGCCTGCTGTATCCGGCCAGCCTCAGGCCTACGGCCTCAGGGACTGGCGGAGATTTTTGTTCCTCTAAAGGTGGCGGAGGAACCACGTCCCATAGTCCTCCCCATGGTGTTTGATTACCTGGTATGATCAGAAAATACAGTGAATGTTGAAATTTTTAAAATATTTATTATGGTAAAAGACATATTGAGACATAGTGCCATTAATGCCCCTCAGAATACTGCCTCTCACTTTGAACACACTTGTCCCACCGTCCTTGCCACTGTAGGAAGCAGTTCTGCAAGTCCTCTTTCCTGGGTGTCTAGTTGTGCTGTTGTGGCTGTCTCGATATCCCAAATCAATTCAAAATATTTACCTTTCATGGTCATTTTGACTTCGGGGAGGATCCGGGAGTCACACAGTGCCAGATCTGGTGCATTAAGTGAGGAAATACCATAATATTTTTACGAGCCTGCCTTTCTATTGGATGACACTTGGCAGCATCATTCACTATACTTTTTTTATCTCGGCTTGTAAAGACACTTGTGAGAGGACTCTCCCACCTACTTCAGAAAGTGGCGAGAACAATGGGATAGGTAGGCATATTAGAAGCAAGGGGGAATATACCTAGGGAGATTAAGTGCATTGCCTCTTACTCTAATAAATATTTTACAATCTAAACACTCATCCATTTGTTACCAGATTTTGGGAGTGCTGGAGTCTCCTCCTAGAGCTGGTTACTAGGTTCTTTCCGAACAAAGAATTGGTCAAGACAAGAGCAAAAGGTAGTAAGATTTCCATTTATTAAAGGTCTGAAAAGAAGAGAAACATGCTCCGCACAGTGAGTTTGGGCCAGCTAAAGGTAAGAAAATAGACACACCCTGCACATCACAGGGTGAGCCACTGAAAACATTAACAGCAGCCCCTGGATTGATGGAGGTCGTCCTTCGTATCTCTCACTCCTCAGGCTGAGGTCAGGTCTGGGCAGTCCTATAAAAATCTGCTCGAGTTCCTGTGAAAAGAATTGAAGCACTTTCCAATTGGCTCCAGGTGCAGGGCTTTGGGAACTGCTCTGTGCATGTGTCCTGTAACTGTGATTGACAGGTCATGTCCACTTCCCCAGCCAGTTTGCTGCACCCTAATATCCTGCTTCCCGTTCACTGTATGTTTCAATCACACCTGGTATATGGAGACTGGCTATTTGCTGTGACAGGGGAAATTCTTAGGTAGCAACATTGCTGATAGTCATAGGGTGGACTCCTTTCCTTTTCTAGAATGTATGAAAAAAGTTTTCAGAGTTGAAAGCATTAAGTTTTACATAAAATGTGTTGAAAGTATTTAAGTTCTATAAATAAACTCTAAAAATATTATGTAGGGTTTTGAAAGACATCTGCAGTGTTTGACGAGAGGATGGTTTGAAAAAGGCATTTCTTCTCCTGCCTTTGTGTGTGTTTGTACTTTTAAATTAAATGACATCCGCTGTGTGTAGGAGTTAACTCAAAGCTGTCAAGATTTTTTTCCTCCTAATAACAACTCTTGTGCCATTGACTACCAAGAATAACAATAAGCCTTTTTTTAAGTTAAAAGGCAGTATTTATTTTTGTCACTGAAAGAACAATTATCCATGTTCTTAAGTTATTTAAAGTATTTTTATGAATTCTAAGAATGAGGCATTCTGAGATTCCATGGTACAAAGTAAAAACGCTTTATTAGTAGGTCCTTCACCCAAAATGCCTTGCTTTCTGGGCTTGGACTTCAATAGCAATAGGCATCATTGTGTGAAGATGTATTTGTGCCAGTAACTACTGGAAGTAACACATCAATCACTGACTTCCCACAACACCTACACCTTATAGCTCCCAAATTGTCTTAGTTCGTGCTCTGGTGCTATAACAGAATACTAGAGACTTGGGTAGATTATATACAACAGAAGTTTTTTGGCACATGGTTCTGAAGACTGAAAACACCCAAGGACATTCGGTGGCATCTGGTGAGGGCTTTTATGCTATCATCCCACAGCCAGAGCCAGAAGACCACATGAGCACCAAGACAGAGATAAGGAGTCTGAAATTCACAGTCTTCAGAAAGAACTTACTACTGAGATGACAGCATTGATTTATTCATAAAGCTGGAGTACTTACTGTCACTATGGTGACTGAATTTCAGTATGAAATTCTGAGGGGCATTCAAGGCGTAGCACAAACCAACACCCAGAAAAGTTCAGCCCTCTGCCTGAGGCCACACAGCCTCACTTTGGATTTGGGCCATCAGTCACCCTGCAATGACTGTAGAAGGTGCCACTTCAGGCAGCAAGGCATTTAGGGTCTGTCTTGTTTCCCCCCAAAACATACACTGGCTAAGGAAGGAAAAGTATACTATGTATGTGTTTGGCTTTAAGATTTTAGAGTCTAAATGACAATAGTGATCACCGGACTCTCTTTTGGAATTTGTCCCTAACAAGTGAGTGTTTGACACATGGTTGCTGTTAATTTGATGTTCATAAAGCAAACCTTGAGTACAAGGCAATAAAAACAAAGAGAAGAGTATTGGTAAAATAATTTACGACTGTCTTCTTGTTTTGTAATTCTTTTAAAATAGGTTTTCAGTAGACTTGCTTTTTAATTACGATAAAATATTTAGTGCCACTGAACCATTCCCTTAAAAGTAGTTAACATGGTAAAATTCATGTTCTGTGTAGTTCATCACATAAAAATAAATTCGTAGGGACTGCTCCCCAGGGTACAGCATTGGGGTGAAATTTCCCCCAATGCGGTCACATGTTGCGTTGATCTCACAAGTTACCCAAACACTTAGCACTCAATGGAGCCTTTTAGAAAAAGCCAAGAGGTAAAGAAGAGGCTTCCTTCCTATAAGCAGTGGCTGATTCAGTGGCTTCAAGATCCTCTCCAGTTTTACTCTCTCTGTGGACGTTTCAAGTGTGGATAAAAACACTGGGAAGATGTGGTCTTCTACATTTGAGAGAGACAAGGAGGGGGGAGTATGTGTATTGATGAAAACAGAGAACCCTGGACCATATTCATTTCGGTGAATCTGGTGTCATCTAGAATTGAACGTCTTCAAGGACTTTTCCCTAGAAGGCCAGGCAAGGAGGTGCGTATTATGGAGGCTGCAGCACCACAGGGGGCCTGAAGGTGTCCGCTGGGCTCAGGTTCCCAGTAGCGTTTGTTTCTGGTTGTGTGAAGATCCTGCCTGGGAAGCCCTGTAAGTCTTCAGTGGTTGGCCCCAATCCTGCTTTTCCCATAGTCCTGGTTTTTGTTTCATTTTGTTTTGTTTAAGGATGTGGTTCTTAGGATCACAGAAATACTGTTTTAGAAGAAACACCTGTCTCATAGTTGGGGCGGAAATGCCATTGACAGTACTTGCAGAAAAAGGGAAAGGGCAAGGTCTTGAGATCAGAGAGTAAAGTTTGACATTTTCCTCTCTGGGACTCAAGGGAACTCATGAAATAGAAGCAGGATTTAAAGGAGGAAATAGACTGTGAAGAGAGAATTTCCAGGCCTCAAACCCTGGCACCCTCCAGTGCATGCATACACACACACATTTTGCATGAGCTAAGCCGGGTCACCCTGCAAGGGGGCCTTCTGGACCTGAGGCTCACACTGCTGCTCAAAAGCCCCATGAAGGACAGAATACACATGCACCATCATAGGTAGGAAAAGTGGTCTTTTCACATTAAACAGGGAAGTGTTTGAGACAGTTCCTTGCACAAAGAATAGACAATCAAAGATGCCTATGGATAGCTTTTCCATCTAGTCAGTGAACACATCCGTTTGAAGCTGGAAGTTATTGTAGTCTTAACATTCATGTAGCCAGCAAATTTTCCCATTTGTCCACCATGATTCTCCAAACTTAACTTTAGACTGTGGACTAGGAAAGAAATCATTCTGCTGGAATCAAAGCTTGTTGTTTTTGTTTTGTCTGTCCCCGGTGGCCCTTACCTGTTCTCGGCCTGGAACCCCCAAGTCCCCCGCTGCAAGGTGCCTCCTGTAGAAGGTGGCAGGAGGACATCAGCTCACATTTCCTTGTTTGTCTCAGGCATACAGGTTCCCTGGCACATTTCAGTCACACGTGACCTGGGAATACAGGCTCTCCGCAAGGAGAGGAGCGCAGTCAGCTGCCCTTCCTGAGTGGGCATCTCGATGTGGGCTTCTTGGAACATTTCTGGTGCAGTGTGGTACATGGGCTAAAGTCAGTTCTAAAATCAGCTCTTCTCTGGTTTAGGGTAGTAGTTGGATATTTAGGCTTTTTATTGAGTGTGTGAATAAATATAACTGAAAGACTCTAAATATTATCTTTAAATAAATGGTCATCTTCTGTGCCTAATGGTAGCACCAGGAAATCCTGCCTAGGATTTACCATGGCACTGTCATGGCTGCCTCAATGGGCATTGGATTTGGGAGGAAGAGCCAGATGTTGCACAGAGCCAGATCCAGTGACTAAGGGGGATGGGAACGCCATCATGCTTTTATGTCTTTCCGCTGACCGCACTGGGTGACAGCATTCGCCGTATATTTTATCACACCTCATAGACGCCCATGAAAGAGGACATCCAGAGCTGCTTCAGAAAGTGGCAGGAGGGAGGGGATAAGTGTGCTCAACGCAAGAGGAAGCATTTTGAAGAGGATTGGTGGCAATGTGTCTTTTAGAGTAATAAAATTTTTTTATTTAAATGAGCACTGTATTTTTTTTAAATCGCACCTCCTATTTACAAAAAGTCACAGTGCCTTTCCCAACCCTCTGCGTGAAGAAATTTCAGTCATTAAATTCTTGTCTTTTCAAGGTTTTGGAGGGTTCAGGTAGCAGTAGGTTTCTCGGGACAAAAAAACCTCTTATAAACAAAGAGGTTTTGGGAAATGGGGAACAGGTCAGAGAGAAGGAGAGACGTGAACTGGGTGGAACTGGCCCGGTCAGAGGCCCTATTGTCTGTAAGAAGTAGATGTCAGCTAGAAGCAGCAGCAGGAGTCATTGGGGAAAATCCTTCTGTATTGGGAAAGCTCTGAGCCTTCTTGAAAAACAAAATCTAAAAATTTACATCCTCACTGTACCCTCTGCAGCCAATAGATAGATCTAACCGTGACTTTCTTCCTTTCTTCTTTTTTTGTGAAAAGCAGGAGAAAATAGAAAAAGAAACATTTGTGAAACTCTGAGAATAAAGAATTTTCTAAGAATAGAAGAACAAAAAGAAGTCGCAAAAAAATTCAACAGATTTCAGTTAAACTCTGTACTCTATAAAAAGGTAATCAAAATGTAAAGATAGTTCCTCTTTAGAGGATATTTGTAGAAACGAATACCTTCAGTGTAAGGAAAACTCTAGAAACATTTTAAAACTGACACTGTAAGCCAGAGTTTCTAAAATTCTGGCCCAACAATAGCTTGCAAATGCAGATTCCCCTTCTCTATCAAACTCTTCAGCACACTGAAGCTTGAATCCTTTGCCCTTCTCTGGCACAAATGAAGAAAGATGTATGATTACTAGAAAAACAGAAGCCAGGGAGGTGCCCATAGAACAATGAGGTCATTTTTCATCAATCAGATCACCTGCAAAATGTTAAAAGGATGCACACCTCTGTTGGTGGCAGCATTACTCACAGTAGCCAAAAGGTGGACACTACCAGAGTGTCCGTGCTCTGATGAGTAGATGAACAAAATGTAAGAGACACACGCAGTGGCATAGTATTCATTCTTCAAAAGGAAGGAAAGTCTAACGGTTGCAGCAGAGGTGAACCCAGAGGGCTCTAGGGCTAGTGAAAGAAACCAATCACAAAAGGACAAATATCACGTGATTCCACTTATATGAGGTATCTAGGGTGGTTGAATTCAAACAGCCAGAAAGTGGAAAGGTGGTTGCCCCGGGCTGGGGGGGGACAGGGCGGGGAGGTGGTGTTTCAAGGGTGCAGTTTCTGTTTGCGAGGTGAGAAGGTTGTGGAGGTAGGGTGCACAACAATGTGAATGTACTCGACGCTACTGAGCTGTACACTTAAAAATGGTTAAGATGGCATATTTCATGTTGTGTATGTTTTACCACATTTTTTTAAATGCTAAAAGGTAAATCTTAAGGACGTAAAATGGGCTTTCTGCAGAGCTGCTTCTGGCAGTGTGCAGAGGGAAAGCTGTCTGCCCTTGACATGTTCACTCCCTGAACCCCATAATTCTACTTTGGGGGACTGTCGTGAGGGCATAGGTGCAACAGAAGGAAAGGTCCTGCTAACCGTTGTCGGGTGTGCTGGCAAAAGTTGGATGCTGAGGTGTCCGGAAAGGTCACTGTGGTTAGCTAAGCCCTGCGCATCGTGGGATGGGTACTGTGTGGCTGTTGCGAGTGGTGTTCTGAGGGCCACAGCGGAACAAGGGAAGCGCGTGTGGTGCTAGTTGAGAAAAGAATGTTTCTCAGCTATGTGTAACGCACCCATGCTCAGGAAAGAGGGCGCAAATGCTAGTCGTGGTCTTGGGTCATGAATTCGTGGGAGGTTTAAAATTTGTATCTATTTTTAAATTTTTATTTACTTATTTATTCACTTACTGTTTTGAACCCAAGGCCTAGTGCATGCTAGCCACACGCCCCGCCACTGAGCTGCCCCTAGCCCTGAACGTTGTATTTTTCCTTTGCTCTCCAGAGTTTTGAAGGAGCCTTCTAGTTGTGTGCGGGAGAGCAGAAGTGGCTGCTGGTGCTCTCAGAATAATCCGATGCAAAAACAAAGCCAGGGTGGCGATGACCCGCCCACTGCCGTGGCGGACCCTGGCGGAGGAGGCCACGCAGGGAGCCTCATCCCATTTCAGGCTCTGCAATCCGCGTCCAAGTTGGAGTAACTCTGCTCTTATTTGGAAGATGAGGAAGGGAGGCTCAGGCAGGCTAGATAATTCTCCGTATCTCAACAAATCAGAATCTTTGGAAGCCTCCAGGAAGGCGGTTGTGGCACTCTAAGACAGGCATTTTCACCCCTGTGCGCCACCTGGCAGTGTATGAACAGGACCTTGGCTTACAGATGTTTGCATCTGTAAATGCAGAGACCACAGGGCAGCATGGGGCAGACCTGTCCTTCTGTAGCCAAAGTAGGGAAGAAGGGGGGCCGAAAGGTGAGTGTCAGGGGACAATACAAGGACAGTTGACACCCTGCCTTTACTCTGTGGAGGTGGACAACCTGCTCCCCGGAAAGTGGGCAGAGCAGGAAGGGGATCCGGTGCAGTCTGCCCCCGCAAGAAGCACCAGACCGGTGGGCAGCGCCAGTTCCTGGGCAAGAACAAGAAAAGCCACTCATGGCCAATACAAGTCTCACTCGTTACTTTCCATATTCCCCCAAACCCAGAGCACTAATTAGCATGCTGGGCTTCCTGAGAACAACAAGGATATTTGACCCGTGGATTTTAATGACTTACCTGGCAAAGTCCTTCTAGGGTGTGAGGTGGATTGAAGAAGCCCTGAGCACACCCCAGACTTTCAGGGGTGCCGATTAAGAGTTCATGACACTCGCTGTTACGACTCCAGTGAGTAGTGTTGTCATGGGGAGGCACTGGCCAAATCCCCAAAGGCAGCTCTCTTAGCCCCTCTGAAACTTAGGACAGAGAGAGACCCAAACCAAAGGGAGAATCACTAAGAACTTAGAATTAATCAGATATCTCATATCTGAAGAAAACGGCAGGGGGGTAAATTGACACTCAATGTCTGAGAATTTTCCTTATAGTGGCCAAAGGCCAGATTCAGGCCTCAGCTCCCCAGCCCTCCAAGGAGCTGCTCACGGTGGCCTCAGCGGCGATCTCCTGGGTGAACACGGTATGGATTTGCTGCCAGGCCAGGAACCCTAGTGACAGTCTCATGCCTGTGCGGAGGACAGGCCCTTCGGCCTTGTGTTAATAACCTCGAGCACGGAGCAGTCTCCCTTTGTGTCCAGACGATCCTGAAAGGTGGTGTTGCAGAATGGGCCTTTCATGCAGTCCACAAGGAGGCCAGTCAAAGGCTGTGGTAGGAAGGCCGAGTCACGGCACCATCCTGCTCCTGGAGGCAAGACGACAAAGGGGAACCCCAGGCCTCAGCATCAAGGTGGAGCTGCTCAGCTTCCCAGTGTGCGTCTGTGCACACGACACAGGTGTGAGGACACAGATCTGAAGCCACAGGGTGACCTAGGGAGGGACAGGACTACTGGCATTGATGTGACTTACAAGATGGAAGGCCTGCTCTTGAGTAAGGCCAGTGGTCCCTCTGGGACACAGTGGCATGCAGTGGGAGGGTGTGGCTCCATAACAGGAGTGACTGTGTGACCCAACCCAAGCTAGACGAGCAAGGGAGGGAGGACTGGGAAGGAGATGCAGCCCAGGGGTGAATCTAAGAAGAAAACCCGGGGCTTAGAACTCTAGTTTTCCTTTGCCTCTTTATAGCCCCATCCTTAGACATACTCTTCCCCTAATGCAGAGAGACCCAAAATCACATCCTACAAACTCCAGAGAAAAGAGAACGTATCCCCAACCCACCTGTACCAGTCACTTTCCCGCCCCTGGGACAAAATTCCCGACATCTGCAATTTAAAGGAGGAGCAGTTTATTTTCCCTCAAGGTTTCTGGAGATTCAGTCCATGGTTGGATGACCCTGAGGCAGAAAAAGCATAACAGAAGGGCATGGCGGAAGAATGCTGCTCACTCCATGGTGGCCAGGAGCAGGGAGTGGGGAGAGCAGGGACTAGAAAATACCCTCCCAGGCCACACCCTCAGTGACCCACCTCTTCCATCCAGAGTCTGCCTTCTAACAGCACAGTCAGCTATGAACTCATTGATGGATTAGTCTACCTATGAGTATAGCGCCTCCCATGATCCAGTCGCTTTCAGAAAACCCCACCTCTGAATGCATAAGACTTTAGGGCGTGTATTAGATCTAAATCATACCACCCCCTCCCAAGCCCAGCTTCTAAATATCAGTCCTGGAGAGGGGTTCTGATTGGCCCTGCCTGGTCACATGCAACCCTCTCGAACTACTATAGTAACATCAATCATGATTGCGAGGCCAGCGTCAGGTGATTACCCTGGGAGTGAGATGACAGGTACCTATGAGTGACAGCTTCATCAAAACTGTATGGCAGGAAACAAGCATAATCCAGAAGAACCGAAGCCCCACAAGGGGGTATACACCAACCTACTGCTTCCTTCACTGCCACCACTGCAGGTGGACCACCCACATGTCTGTCTGCACCTGTGCCTAAGTGTGAACCCCTGAAACGTGAGTCCACATTCAGATGTGTTGTAAGCATGAAATACACATTGGATTTTGAAGATTTCATAGGAAAAATAAAGAATATAAAGTATCCTGCTCATATTTTTTAGTATTTATTCCATACTGAAATACTGTTTTATATGTGTTGGGTAAAATCTATTATGTTACTTTTTAAAGTGTTGCTTCTGGAGACTTTAAATTACATATGTGGTTGGCATTCTGTTACTCCTAACAGCCTTAGTCTAGACTGGGCTTACATTTCTATCTCAGGGGTATTCATATGGCAAAGTACACATTGATCTTTAAATTTACTGTCTACTGGGTCGTGTGCTTTTGTTTCCCTTGAGTTTCATTTTCAAGTTTCCTGGTTGAGTCTTGGAGGATTCCAACAAATGAGTCATCCTTTGCCCTTTATGATCTCTACGTAAAAGTCTTCAACTTGTTTAGTCTGTCTCACAAAGCCTAGGCTGTGGGTGCAGCTGGAGCCACCTCAGATTAAGGGGGAGAAGGTGTGCAATAGCTCGTATCTAGATGTCCCCCCAAAGCCTCATGCAGTCATAGGTGGGATTTTGGGGGGTGATTTGATCTGGGATGTATGATTCTGGAGTTAAGTGTGTGATGTTGATATCAAAGGTCCCGCCCCACCACCCCCATGAGTGCTACCTGCCCTAGCTTGGATGGAACATAAATGACAGAGAGGAGGCTGCTGCCATCACTTGCTGCTTTGCTATTGTGCTGCCTTCTGCCTGCCATGAACTCTTTCTCCTCTGTGATCCCCCGCTGCGTTGGCACACTGCCTTGGAGCCAGGTAGTTACAGACTGTAACCTCTTCAAACTGTGAGCCAAAATAAACCTTTAACTTTAGATGTTGGGTATTTTGTCTCAGCAATGAGAAAAGTAACTAAGACAAGGTGACTGACAGGTGTCATAGCCTATGGTGGTGGTGGCAAACCTTTGCCACCACTGGCCAATGGGATTTCACTCTTGTATTCCCATCGATGAAGTAGCGTGGCTCCATTAAAACCGTTGGCATCCAGAGTTGCCCTGTCTTAATTCTTACAGCGTTGCCAGCCTTCCTTATTGCCCCACCAGGCATTTAATCTGCAATCCAGATATGAGAAAGCATTTGAGAGCTTAATCAAAGTGGAAACTCTTAACCAGGCCTGGTGGCACATTTTCTGTAATCCCAGCACTCTGAGGCACAAGGATTTCAAGTTCAAGCCCAACCTGAGCAACTTAGCAAGACACTGTCTCAAAATAAAAAATAGGAAAGGCTGAGGATGTAGCTCCGGAAAAGGATGTGGGGAGGTACCTGCCTCACCCTTGCCTCCCTCCTGCCTCCCTCCACTCATCCATTCTTCCATCATCCATTCCTTCGTCCATCAAGTTGTGACAGTCACTAATATGTGCCAGGCCTTGGGCTGGGTGCTGGGAATTCCACAGTGAGCCAAACAGGCCCATTTCCCAAATTCCGGGAGCTGTCAGGCTCGGGCACCGGCTCCTGGCACCAGCTTCTGCTTCCCTCACTGCTGACCAGTCACTGGCTCTAAACCACCTTCCCCCAAAACTGTCACAGGAGAAGCCCACTGCCTGCTCCGGAAGCTCCCAGAAGGGCTCAGCTTGAACAGAGAAGGTGAGAGGAGGGAGGGCCCCCCTGCTCCCTCCCAAAGGGCTCCTCTGAAAATCTGGCTCTCGGTCACCCCTCCTTCCCAACATGTTCCAGGCATCATGGCCTCCAATAATACATTTGGATAGACGGGTTACTGCTGAAATTCCTACTTAATCAAGCAAAATTAAGGAGTTTTACCTAAAATTGACATATTGAGGGAAACTCATCCAAAGACAAAAACCAAAGCAGAAAATGGATTCAGATGTGGCTGCTGTCTTAGAATTTTCCTCCAGGACCCATGATAGATTTCAAGTCACTCTCCCTATGACCTGGAACTACCTGGTAAAAGTATGTCACTTAAGTGGACATATTTATTTCACTTGCTAACTACTAATCTTCCTTTTCTGAATCAAGTATATAGTTAACGTTGGCTGCAGACTGTTCGTGAAGCGATGGCCCACGTTCCTGGCAAAGGCTGCTGATGCCGCGTGCTCTCTGCCTTCTTTCTCGTGAGCCCCTGTCCGCAGTGGAGATCCCATTAGGGGACCCCGTCTCCCCTGCCAGGGGAGCATTTATATCTACTCCGTGTATATCCCAAATGGAACTAAATCAGTGAAGATTCAGGATGGAGGGGGGAAAGAAAACATTTTCCCCACTTGCCTTTTACAATCTGAAATTGATTTTTCAAACTTCGATGTTTTTAAAGAAAAGATGCGGAAAATAATCATACAGAATTAAAGCTACACTGCAGGCCCCGAGGGCAACCCGGTGCATGATGTCGGCTTAACAGCGAGGGAATTAAAAGCACCTCAGAAAGAACGTGTACTGGCTGGGGATTCGGGGTGTCGGAGAAGCGTAACTGATGTGAATCGGAAGGAAGCATGTGCTGCGGCCAAGAGAGGACCAGCCGTGAGAAGAGGGAGGTACATGTGTTCGCTCAGCTTGGCGGCTGGACTACTGCACCCTGCCCGTGCCCGTCTGGTTGTGAGAACTTTCGAACCTCAGGGTGGGCAGTAAGCCGACCCTGGTGGGCCAGTGGGAAGGTGGTGGAGAGTAGTGGGTGCATTTTTGCTGGAGTAAAGTACACATCTCTCGGGATGACCGGGGGAAGTGACAGGATGTCCAAACACAAGCTTAAGACACTATTTCCGTTCCTTGCAAACCTCTGCGGAGCCCCTCTGTGTACAGTGGCAGGGACGTAGAAATGAAACACTCAGTCCCTACTCCAAGCAAGCTGCTAATGGGAGAGGCCACACACAGGGTAAGAGAGAGGATGGCACTTAGTGTGGCAGCTGCCCTTGGGTGACCGCTGGGCTCCCTGGGTCTGTGCTCACCGAGGTGTGACGGGCCACTGCCGTGATCTGATCTGGTCAGATGGGGTCGCCAGGGAGGTTCTGGTGTGAAAAGCCCATCATCCAGAAGAGGGGGAGCCGGAAGCTGGGCCCAAGGGGCGAGGGGAGCCGTCCCTTGCACACCTGAACCTCCCACGTCTGCTGCAAGTGGGCTGCACTCCGCTGTGTGCCCGAGCGACCCCACTCCATCCTGCAGAGACACATTGTGTACGTGTCTGGTGCTGGTCACCCTCTTGCCCCCTGAGAGCTCAAGCTGCCTCCTCGTGCTGCAGAACAAGCATGTTGTCCTAACTCCGTTCTACAGCACGGGCGGGTTGGAAACCTGGTTCTAAAACAGACTTTTCTTTAGGAGTGGGGAAGAGAAAACTGACACTCAAGAGAAAGAAATCATGCGGGATTTGATTTTTGTTTTGGTTTTGCTTTGTTTTATTTTTCTGGTGCTAGGGGTGGAGCTCACGCACATTAGGCAAACGCTGCCACTGAGGCGCAGCCTGGTCCTTATGCAGGTTTCTGAAGAGCTGGTGCATTTGGGGTCTGTGGGTTCGTTTCCATCCGAGACTTCAGCAGAGAGATGGGGTGAAGCCAGGGGAAGGAGACCTCATCCCCATCATGCTTTTGCTCTGACATCAATTCCATCTCACCATAGAAGCCACGGGCTGCCTGGGGCAGGCTCTGTCTCTAGGGAGAGGGTGCCCCTACGTTTGAAGTGACATCGAGGAGACCTAGAGAGAGGAAGTGGTTGACCATGCTGGTAGGTGGTGGTAGTGGTTAGATTTGCATTTGAATCCCTTGCTTTCCCCTTTACCGACTACTATCTCTCTCCCTTTGGCCTCTGGTTTATAGCTTTAACAACTGTAGAGACAAGATTTGGCACGTTCAGGGTAGTATGGGGATGGCGCAGGTCTGTACTCCCAGCAGCCTGGGAGGCTGAAACAGGAAGCCTGCAAATTCGAGCCCAGTGCGGGCAACTTAGTGGGTCTCCATTTCTCATTCTCGGTGTCTCTGTCTTTGTGGGGAGGGCTGGCCTGGTGTAGTTGGGGCTGGAAGAGTGAGGCGTGTGGATTCTGGAGTGGTTCTGGAGGAAGTGATGGAGAGCCCCAGGACTGCACGTAGAAATTAATTACAGAAAAGAAATACATCATTAACGTCAAGCCTCACATTAGGTCCCAGTGTGACTATTATGTGAAATTAATTACTCCCTACTTCACTTTTTTTAAAATCGTCTTCTCTGTACTATGGAAATAGTCCTAATTACCAGCATCAGTTGTTTTAAGTGATTAAGGGTCATCATTTTACAAGCCAGAGAACCTATTCTGTTCTGTTTGTTTGGATTTAAATATAGCAGCCCTCGTCCTCCACGGGGGTACTTTTCCTGAAACGGTAACACGCGTGGTAAAGCCAAGTCAGGTTGCATGATCAAGGTCTTGAGAAAATTGGGTGTTGGAGTAAAATAATAAAAGCCGTTAGTTTGTTGTTGAAAAGCTACCTCCTCCAGGAGAGAAAGCCAGGTCAAGTCTCTGTGGTCAAAATCCTTTTTCGAGTATTTGTTTTGTTTTGTTTTTAACTAAAACTGGGCCCTAGCTCTGGGAGTTGAAAGTGAAAGAAAGAAACAGAATTTAGCTCATAGGCTTGTGGGAGAGATGGGGCATTTGGTGGACAATTACCCAGCTCCATTGTAGAATGTCACCTTGTGACTGGGAATTGGGTCTAGTCTAGGAGACAAGGGTGCCTTTCTGAAGTGACACTTACGCTGAGATTGCAATAGTGGGGAGGGGGTTAGGAATCAGGGATGCACAGGGCGCAGGGAGCCCTCTCCAAGCCCACAGAAGAGAAATGCAAGCATCTTGGGGCTGGGGTGCAGCTCCGTGGTAGAGCGCTTGCCTCGCGTGCACAAGGCCCCAGCTCGAGGCTCAGCGCTGCAGCAAAACAACGACCAGACGCCACAAACCATCTGGGGCAGAGAAGACCAGGGACTGGGACTTCACAGCAGTTGGAGTCATAGGTGGGACAGGTTACCAAGGGCATTTGCCCTAAGTGCACCGGGAAAGCAGTGGTCTGGTCCTTGGCCAGTTGGTTTTAACTTTTTAAAAATCATTTCCAACTTAGAGAAAAGTTGCAAGAATAGTAGCTTCCTCGTACCCTTCATGAAGAATTCCTGTTCGGACGCGGTCACGTCTGCCTTATCGCATTCGGTTTATATACATATTAATGCCGGTCACTAAACCACTGGAGCAGACTGCAGCAGTACGAACATGGCATGCTGCCCTGTGGAACTGTGGTGCCATGACCAGAGAAGGCAGCTAACATGGGGACAGATTTCCTTTTAATCCACAGACCCCTCGGAGTTTCACAGAGTGTCCTAGTAATGTCCCCAAGAGATCTGGAATGCATCCAGGGTTGTCTTGTAGCATTCGTCTCTCCCATGTGGGACAGTCCTGAGTTGTCATTTGTTTCTGTCTCCATAACCTAGATGTGCTGGGAGATTGCAGGCCATTTACTGCGTAGGGCGCCCCTTGGTTGGGTTTGTCAGGTGTCTGGTCACGATTAGCTTCAGATGGTTTGAGCAGGAGGATCCCAGAGGGATTCAGCCTATCAGGACACTGTGCTGATTGCATCCATCCCTTGTCTGCCTGGTTTCTGCTCTGAACTATTTTTTCTTTTAATTAGTATTGTGTGGGAGATACTTTGATATTATATAAATTTGCCTTTTCTCATCAAGTCTTCTCCCACTAGTTTTAGTATCCATTGATGCTTCTTGCTTGAAACACCGTTACTGTGGTGGTTAGAGTCTCTGTTCCTCCCTTCTGCATGTATGAATTGCTTGAAGGGGAGCTCTTCCTTCTTCTATTCATTGGCTCACTCATTCACTCCTTTGTTCCTCTGTGTCTGGATTTGTGAATTTTTGTTTTATTCTGTGGGTTATATTTACAACTTTGATGCACAAATTGTCCTATATATGGCCAGTAAAGACCCATTCGAACTGGTTTTTTGATGTGTCCCCCTTGGCCTGTGAGTTTTTCTGACTTCCCAGGCCCAGCCCTGCTTCAGCCCTGGACTCCAGCTCGTTCCTCTTATTCTGAGCTGGGAAGTGGCCTTATTCGCATCCCTCCAGTATTACTGACTACCCTTGAACACTGTGTGGAAGGGGAGGTAGAACCTACATGTGGCAGGCCACCTGGAACACTGTTGGCAGACACTCCACGTGGTTGCTCAGGCTGGACAGTGACAGTTTGGATGAAAATGGGCATGGATTTCAGGTAGATTAGAAGCTAGAACTGACAGAGTCCTGGTGGGTGAAAAGTAGGGGGTGGCAGAAGGGACAATTGGTGCCCGTTCCTGAGATAGAAAACACAGTGGGAGTAGAGGAGCAGGTAGGTTTGGGCAGGGAAGAGCCTAAGTTCCACTTGGGACCTGTGAAACTTGAGATTGTGTGTCAGCCAAGCAGCCGCGGCAGGGCACGCATGGGCATAAACTCACAAGGGGACAGTGAGGCCAGGGAGGGGAACGCTCCTCTAAGAATGGCAAAATTAGAGCCCACACCCGAGGGCCCGTCTGCAGTGCTGAGCGGGGCCTTTCTAGCGGAATACTGTGTCCTTCAACTGGTATCCGGCCTTGTTTTCCTTTTGCAATGCTTGGCAAGTGCTTGGTATTTTCACAACAGATTTAAAAGCCTTGGGGCATGTTTTCTGCCTGAGGGTCTGGCCCTTGATGTGTGTGTGTATCAAGAAGTGTAAACAGATCAGTTCTCTGCACCCTGCCACGATTGCCTAACCCCAGTACACTAGGGAAGACCTCAACAGTATTTGTCACATGTGAGTGTTCAGAGATCCGCACTGAACGATGTGTGTGCAAGAACAGTAGGTACATGCATATGTGTGTACATGCACTATTTATTTGCCATCAAAAATACATTTAAAAAGTTAAAACTGACAAAATGTTATTTAAAGCAGATGATACGTGAAAAATCTATGATGAGGATGCTGTAGCCATGACATTCCCACAATCCAGTGGGTAAAAGGAGGAGATTAGAAGAATCTCAGTTAAGGAAGATGCTGTGGTTTGAATGTGTCTCCCCAAGGTTCATGTGTTGGAGTTGTTGCCTCCAGTGTGACGATGTTGAGGTGGTAGGACCATTAAGAGGTGGCTTCTGGTACCAGGTGGTTAGGTCATGGTAATTGTCCTTGGAGGGGATTAATGATAATCTCAAAGAGTGAGTTAGTTCTCACAAGAGCATGTTGTTTCAAAGCAAGGCCACCCCACATGATTGGGTCCTTCTGCACACAACTGCTTCACTGCTCTGTCATGTTGTGATATAGCCAGAGAGGCCCTCACTAGAGGCTGAACATCTGGAACCACCTGATCTTTGAAGTTCAGACTCCAGAACTGTTAGTTAAATAAACCTCTTTTCTTTACAAAATATCCAACCTTGTGTGCTTTGTTAGACCAACAGAAAATGCACTAATACAGAAGATCAGGGTCCGCAATGCTTCTAAGTAGATGCAGAATCCACAAGCACATAGTGGTTCTGTCACCCAAGACTCACTCCTCAGACAGACCGAAAAGAAAGGGATCTGGATTTCATGCATTGCATTCAATCATCTCAGTAGATACGAGTTTGTTGCTTCTGGCATTTTGGGTCATGTTTACTGTGGGTTACTTTGCCTCTAAATCAGAAACAGCTGGAATTCATGAGGTTGTTTTTAACTTCTGCTTTTGTCTGGAAAGCTAAACTAGGAGCTTCCAATGCCTCTTAGTTTCATTTTTATTTTAAACCGAGGACTGGCATTCACTGTACTCTGGCAGTGCGGAAAGCCAGATGGAAACCAGTGCATGGCCAGGGCTGGTCCCAACAGCTAGATGACACATATGTGGAGTGTGGACTTTTCCTCCCTTGGTGGTTGTATCTCAGAGGGAGAGAACCCGGCAGGTAGACAGAAGCCCCTGTGGGTAGCTGTACTACCCTTCGGCCTGCAGGTCTGTACCTGTGTTCAGTGTGCTGTTTGCTCTTTCAGCTACTAGAGGGTTTGAAACCCATCTCTAGCTTCTGATGGAGAAGTGCATCTCATGGGTCAGAATGGCATATGAATAATTTTAAGTAGCTTTCCATCTTTTCTCCTACTAATTTAAACACAGGAATGAGAAATCATGCATGCTGCACAGGTGACACAATGATTTTTGTGCAAATATTTTATCTCGATCATTTGGCCATTGTTACTTTAGGCTCTTCCCTCTCTGAGCTCTAATGGCCCCTATTATGTATGTAATCCATGTAGACTTCCCCAGATTCCATTTCATGGTGTGATCATTGCTGTACATGTCTGTCTGTCATGAAAGCTAACATTGAACCCAGAGCACACAAATTTTGTCACACTGCCAAATCTGAGCTGAAAATTCACTTAGGAATTACCTGAAATGAATGAGTGGAGCATTTCTGCCACACTGAGACTGATTGTTTTAGTCAGCTTTCTGTTACTGTAAGTACCGGTGATAATCAACTTACAAAGAAAGGTTTATTTAGCTCACGGTTTTGGAGGTTGCAATCCATGGTTGATTAGCTCCATTGTTCCTGGGCCTCTAGTGAGACAGCACATATGGCAGGAAGCATACGCTGGAAGGAAGCCATTCGCCTCAGGGCCAGGATACAAAATAAAGAGGGGAAGAGACCAGAGTCCTACCATCACATTTCTTTGGAAATTGTAAATAATTGAGAGCACAAGTGGGATACCTTTTATGTGTTCTGGCTTATCAATTGTCTGTAGGGAAAAGAGCTCATCTGAACGTTGGAACAACATTTCATGGTTAATGTTTTAATCCCTTATAAAATTACCTTAAATTCTAAACCCAGCAGTCTATCAAAATGAAACATCAAGAGTGTATCCAAGTTGCACATAAAATTCCTTGATATTTTCCAAAATAGTGTGATACAATAAGATTCTGTGCTTGCTAGGGAGATTCAAATAAAGCCTCTACAGCATGGAATGGTGACTTACCATTTGGGCAGCCAAAGACTTCCTGGAATCAGCAACCCCAAGACAGCCCTGATGGAGAACTCACGTCTGACTTGGAAACTGTGGAGCCATTTCTGAGGCACAAGGAAATTGGTATTGAAAATGGTCACCAAGTGTTTTGTATTACTTGTACGTCTGCACAACAAAAAAATGTGGCACAGTACTCCCATAGTCCTGAAAGAAACTACTGAGTACTTATTGCAGGGTTTGTAATCAAGAATTTGTGACAAATATATCACAAATTCTCAAACTGGTTGACCTCAGGGGCCTTTTACAATATTAAAACGTATTGGAATCCAAGGAGTTGTTTATGTGGGCCATATCTGTGAGTATTTACCATCTTAGAAACCAAGACTGAAGAAATGTTGAAGTGTTTATTAATTCGTTTTAAAATAATAATAAGCACATTGTGTTTTAATACAAAAATAATAACAGTGTTTCCCAAAACAGTGGGGTTTAGCAAAAAGAGTGCATTGCTTTATTTTTGGCAAATCTCTTTAATGGCTGGCTTCCCAGAAGGCAGATATCACACATCAGTAACCTCTGGAAAATTCCACCGTACATTTGTGTGAAATTAAGATTGAAAAAGACAAATGATGTCTTCGTATTGTTATGAAAGTAGTTTCTACTTTGTAGACTCCTGAAAATGGTCATGAGCACCCCCAAGAGTCATCAGATCACACTCCAGAAAATGCTAATATGGAATAATTGGTTGAACCAGGATATTTTTGGACATAAGTATCCTGAACCAACTAAAACTCTGCTCTCTGTGCCAAGATATTGGGAGTCCATGGAAGGAGGGATGTTCTGCCAGTTCAAGCCGATGTGATCCCTGGGACAGATGTACCATCTTCCTTCTGTTCTCTGGCCACATCTTGGCCTGAGAGCCCTGTGTTCCTGTCTGATATGTCCCACCCACAGCTGTCCTTTGGTCAACTCATTATTCACTTGGTTCTCTGACCAGTGACTCCTGGCATCTTCCACTTTGAGGACACCTTTGTCCAGCTTGGGAAACTGGATCACACCAATCATGCTGCCATGACTTCCAATGAAAATAAGAAGGTAAACTCAAGAGAAAAACAATATTCAAAAACCGAGCCATTCGACCCTGTCTTGAAGAGTTCGGAAAGGGGGCAGTGGCATGTGCCCAAAGTTATTGCCTGAATCTCCAGCCCATGTGCAGGAGGTCCTGCTTCCATTGACTTAGGGACAAATGCTGACTTTGGGAACAAGGGAACTCCTGTCTGGACCACATGTTGGACTTCTGGAAGGCCGCGCCTGGAGCAGTGCTACAGATGGAGGCCTTGAGCTGCCTCCCGCTGACATTGTTACCAAGCTTCAGTGCTTGCCAAGACTCTCCCCTCGTTTCTGCTGCTCCTTGCCTCTCGCAGCCTGACTGCTGGAGTGAGCCTCCATCCCTACATCCGTGTTCACACCCATCCTGCCATCTGACTGTGCACTCTGCTAGGCCCTTGCTGTGCATCAGTGAGGCCAAGAGACCAGAACTGGAGGAAGCGGTGTGACAGAGGAGTTGAGACCAGAGTTGGGGAGAAGGGAACGATCGACCGGCACACAGGGTTTCTGTCCCTCTTCATCTCTTCTCCTCGGACACTCCTGACACAGTTCGTCTAGCACAGTCTGCTCATGAGTCACTTGTTTACTGTATCGCTTCATTCCCCTCCCTGTAAGAAAAATGCCAGCGAAACAGAGCTGACTTCATTTTTCTTTTATCCAGGCGCCTTCTGCTTTTCCCAGCAGGCCGTGCCCCAGCAACAGGCCCAGATACATCCATCGAGGCACCTCTTTGCCCAGCAGTTTCTGATGGAGTGAAGCTGGCAGGTGAAGCACAGAAAGCAATAGACAAAGTGCCGTCTTTTGGAAACTCATGTCTGAACCTGCATGCAGTTGGCAAGATTGCTCACTTGCCAAACAGAATATATGTCACAGAATATTAGGAATTATTAGTGTCACGGGACAGGCACGAGAACATCTAATAACAGTGTAGCATCTTCATTTATTCACCCAGTTATTCAGAAACATTTATTGTGTGCTAGTATGTGCCACACTGGCACATCTGCGAAAAAAGAAAACAACGATTTTTTCTCTAATTGTCCTGACATTCTAGCCATTAACAGATCATCATCCAAACTTTTGGGCAAAATGAACCTTTTGTCTGGATTCTCAGCAGTCATTCTATAGTACTTCTTTTCTATTTCTTTAGCTACTTGGTCCAGAGAACTGAGAGTGAGTTGGGGAAAACAGTGCTTATTCTCTTTGGAGATATGAGGCCCACCATTCTAAAGGCAATTATTGACAGTTTAGCTGGTTTGGTTTTTCTAGTTAATATCTGGTCACCCAACAGCTCATTGAATTTGAAATGGTTGGTCCAAATCTTCTGATAGGAAGACTGGAAAATAGTCTGCTCTTACCTAAGAAAATAGTTTCATATGTGGTGGGTGCTCATTTGCTGTATACTTGAAGAGAATGCTTCTTCTTCTATTATTAGGTACAGTATTCCATATGTGCCCATTAGATCCATGCTGCTTAGTTTACAGACCGTAATCATCTCGTTCCCTGGTGTATCACTTATCAGACATATCGGAAATTTGGTTGTTGTGGTCACCACTTTCTCCTCAATGTTCAGTACATTTGTGTTTTACATATTTTGAGGTTGTATTACTAGGTGTATACAGTTCAGACTAATTTTTTTGTTCAAGTGAGTTGAAATTTTTATCCTTATTTTATGACCCTCTTATTTCTCCATTATGCCGTAAAGACTGTCTACCTGGTATTAATAGAGTAACAACTGACGTCCTTTAGTAGTATTTTCCTAGTATTTGTTTTTCCTCCTTTTACTCTCAAGTTTTCTGTCCTTACATTTAAGATATGTGTATTACAGTCTCTCAGTCTCTCTCTCTCTCTCTCTCTCTCTCTCTCTCTCTCTGGTGCCGGGGATCGAACTCAGGGCCTTGTGCTTGCAAGGCAAGCACTCTAACCACTGAGATAAATCCCCAGCCAAGATATGTTTATAACAAACAATAATTGCTAGACTATTAAAAATATCCTGATGACCATTTTTTTAAACTGGGGCAATTAGTCCATATATTTATTGTGAGTACTGAAGTATTTTAATATTTATTTATATTACACTTAGTACTTGTCCCACTTTTTCTGCTTCTTTTTCTACCCTCTTTTTCTGCCTTCTTTTGGATTGTTCTGTCTTGATCAACATTTTTTCTACTAATTTGAATTGATTCTCTATACTTCTTATTTTAAGAAATATCCTAGTAGTTTAACATAAATATTTAAAGCTCCGTATTAATATTTTTTCTTCAAAAAAATTACACAGTCCTTGGGGTGATTTATTACTTATATGCTCTTGTTACCTAGCATTGTGTAAAACAAAGCACCATGTCTTTTCCCACCATCTCTTCTGGCTTCTCAGAGCCCCATCTGGGATAATTTCCCTTTGCCTGAAGGGCACCTTTTAGAATTTATTTTAGGGAGAGTTTGGTGGAAAAAACTTTTTAGCTGAGATATCTATTTTATCTTAATTCTTGGAAGATATTCTGGCAAAGCTTACAAATGTAGTGTGATAGTTATATTCTCTCAGCATAGTAAAGTTATTACGGATGATCCTTAACTTACAATAGAGCTACATCTAAATAAGCACATCGGAAGTTGAAAATGCCATAAATACGTAATATACACCTAACTTATGGAACATCACAGCTTAGCCCAGCCTACCTTAAACATGCCAGGAGCACTTCAGTTAGTCTACAGTTGGACAAAACCATCTGACACAAAGACTATTTTATAATAAAACACTGTACTTTATAGGAAATTATACTGAAGCCAAAAACCAGAATGGTTGTATGGGTGGATTTTCACAACATCACAAAGACAATAAATTGTAAGCTGAACCGTGGCCGCCCTGGAACCATCTGCATCCCAGTCATCTGGCTCCTGTCATTGTCCCTGTAAAGTCGGCTGCCAGTCTCGCTGCTGGCTACATTTACAATAATTTCTTTGCCTTTGGCAGTCTTTCATGGTGATTGGCTCTAGCAGTAGATACGTGTTTGTTTGTTCTTCCTGGAACACTGGACTTCTTGAATCTAAGGACTGGTATTTCTTTTAATTCTAATTGCTCTTTTTTTTTTTTTTTTTTTTTTTTTTTTTTGGTGCTGGGGATCGAACTCTGGGCCTTGTGCTTGCAAGGCAAGCACTTTAACCACTGAGCTGAATCTCCAGCCCTAATTACTCTATTTTTATTACTGTTTTTGTTTATCTTTTTTTTGCAGTAATAAGCAGCACTTTACTGCATACTCTGCCATTCACTATTTTTTCTGATTAATTTTATTGGTACATTTTAGATAAACATAATGATCAGATTCATCATAGAGAATCTGTACCTGTATGTGATATATCTTGATTTTTCTTTTTTTTCCCCATCCTCTCCCTTCACTTCAACCCCTTTCTCTCCTTATTTACAACAGCTTTATTTCCATCTTTGTCCACTTTTTGCAGCTTTGTTTCCACTTTTTCCATCTTTTCTCCTGTTCCTTTTCCCTTCCTTCCTTCCCTTCCCTCCTTAGTTCGTCTTACAATTTGAACATTTTATTCCTATTTCACAGTATCTGTTATACATTTTGCTCCTTATTTACACTTTTGGTTTCTCACACCAGAGAAACAATGTGATATTTACTCATGCGTGTCCAGTTTATTTCACTTAAGAGTATAGTCTCAAGGTGCATCCATTTACCTAGAAATGCCTCAAGTTTATTCTTTTTTATGGCTTTTTTATGGCTTTTCCATTGTATTTAAAAACAACATTTTCTTTATCCATTTACTGGTTGATGGGCATTTGGGCTGTTTCCAAAATACAGCTATAGTAGTAGCTATATCTAGAGGTCAAATGGAACCTCTAGTTTTAATTTTTTGAGCAATCTCCACACTGATTTCCACAGTGGTTGCACCATTCTACACTCCCACCAACACCGTAAGAGGGTTCCTTTTTCCCCACAGCCCCACCAGCATTAATAACCAAATTCAGGACCATAGCTAGACACAAAGCCAGCACTCAAAAATCAATAGCATTTCTGTACACAAATAACAAACCCACTGAAAGAGAAATTAGAAAACCCACAACTTTCACAATGGCATTGGAAAAAATGAAATACCTAGGAATCAATCTAATGAAGGAAGTACAAGACCTATACATTGAAAACTGTAGTACTCTGAAAAAGGTGCTCAAAGTGGATATCAGAAAATGGAAAAATATCCCTTGTTCTTGGATAAGAAGAACCCATATAGTGAAAATGGCCATACTTCCAAAATTGTTACACAGATTTAATGCAATCCCAATCAAAATACCAATAGCATACCTCCCAGAATTAGAGAAAAAAATCCTGAAATTCATTTGGGATCAGAAGAGATCCAGAATATAAAAAACAATTCTAGGCAACAAAGGCAAAGCAGGGGGCATCATAATCCCTGACCTGAAATTATATTACAAAGCTACTATAATAAAAACAGCATGGTACTGGCAAAAAAAAACAGACCTGAGGTTCAGTGGAATAGGTTAGAAGATGTGGAAACAACTCCAAACACACTCAGCCACCTTATCTTTGACAAAGAGGCCAAACACCCTCACTGGAAGAAAAATAGCCTCTTTAAAAAATGGTGCTGGAAAAACTGGCTCTCCACATGCCGAAGACTAAAACTAGACCCATGTAAGTCACCCTGCACTAAGCTAAAATCAAAATGGATCAGAGATCTAAATACTAAAACAGAAACATTTAATCTATTGGAGGATAGAATAGGTAACACTCTTGAAGACATAGGTGTAGGCCAAGACTTTATGAACAAAACCCAGATCTCATGAGAAATACCACAAAGAATCAATAACTGGAATCCCATCTCATTAAAAAGCTTTTGCACGGCAAAAGAAACTACCAACAGAGTGAAGAGACAACCCACAGAGTGGGAAAAAAATTCTGCCAGCTATTCCTCCAACAAAGGACTAACATCTCGAATATATAAAGAACTCAAAAAAATCAGACCCCCAAAATGTAAAGACCCAGTCTGAAAATGGGCTGCTGAAATGAATAGACTCTTCTCAGATGAAGAAATAGAAATGGCAAATAAATATATGAAAAAATGTTCAACATCACTGGTCATCTGAGAAATGCAAATTAAAACAACACTGAGATTCCATCTCACTCCAGAAAGAATGGCTATTAGCACGAAAGGACTGGTAGTCTAAAATAAATTTTGGAGATTTTTCTTTGAAAAATGTCCTATTCCTCATTTTCCCTAATATTTCTTTCTAGAATTCCAGTTTCACATGTTAGCTCACCGTCTGTTAGGCCTCATTTTCCCGTGTCTCTTCTCATTTTTATTTTCCATCTTTTGTCTCTATATTCTGCAATATGGATAATTTCTCCTGACCTAGTTTAAACTTTACCACCTGTGTCCCAACTTAATTTTAGCCAGTCTACTCAGTTTTAAAAATTTAAATTATTATATTCTTATTCCAGAAATTCTCTTTTTCTTCTTTTGCAAACTTTCAAAACTGTATGGTGTTTTTAGAACAATTTTTTGTTCCTGGCTTTTGCTTTCAAGCCTCAAGTTTATATCTGTAATCATATTAGACGTAGTTTGTGTCAGATCCTTCCAATCTGAAGCCATTGTGATTCTGATTTTGTTTTTTGTTTTTTTTTTTTTTTTCCTGCCAGATCTTACTCACAGGGCCTTTTTCCTTGACATCTTGTGGATTTTGACAGAGCTCATGTTCCTTGGAGCATGATCTGTGAGGATTTTTGAAGCTTGGGTTAGTTACTTTCCTTTGAAGAAGATGCATGTGCTGTGCACCTGAGTGCCATCCACCTGAAACCACTTGACATGATCCCTTACGGGTTTCAAGCACACAGAGAGGATTTGGGGCTGGAAGTCATGTGAAAGCCAGTTAGCAGTGATGACTACTTGGAGAGACCACTTTTTCCCAGCCCTCCTGGGTAACCAAGGGTCTCCTATCCAACTCCCCACCATGAGCAGGCTTTCTCTCCTGACTTCCGCCTCAGCCCACACAGCATCAGGTCAAGGGCAAGGTCAGCGGGTTCACGTCCTGTGAGACTCCAGCTTCATCCCCATCTTCTCCTGGGTTACATGCTTCTGCTTTGTGTCTGGATCAGTGTTATCCAGATATTTTCTGTTCTTCTATCCTCTGTTTTTAGTTGACTTTAGCAAGAGATTGTCCAGAGTGTATGCTGGAAGTGGATCACACCAGTTAATAAGTGCTCTAGGCAAGGCGTGGTGCTGCACACCTATAATCTCAGCACTTCAGGAGGCTAAGGCAAGAGCATCAAAAGTTTGAGTCCAGCCTGGGTAACTTAGCAAGACTGTATCTCAAAAGGAAGGGAGAAAAAGGCTCAGTGTAAAAGCCCTGGGTACAGTTGCTAGTGGCACAAAAACACACAAAAATGTTCCTCAGGGTCGAGGCCAAGGAGGGAGCTCCATCTTGTTTCCAGCAGATACTGTCATCTCGGTTCAGGTGATGACCAAGGCTGGTGTGGACAGGTCCCCACCGCTCCTGTGTCTTCTGAGTCCAGCATGCACCCGGCCAGCACTGCAGTGTAGGGCACTGAGCAGACTCATGGGACAGACATGGCTGAGGCACAGACCGATGCTACCTCACCTTCAGGACGTGATACCTTTGAGGGAGCCCCTCACCCTCTTCACCTCTGAACAGGCCCAAGTGTCCTCTGGGGCACCTTGGACTTTGGAAGAATCAGCTCTCACGTCATTCGGGCCCACACTCAGTGACTTTTGTGTTACCACTGTCCTGGCAGCAGTCCCCAGTAGGTCTGGGTGTCCTGCCACACTACCCTGGTAGTCCTTCCTCTCAACGCCATGCCCTAAAGCCCTGGTTAGCAAACTGCCACCTATAGGCTGCATTTCATCCATAGCCTGTTTGTATAAATAAAGTTTTATTGGAACACACTCATGCCCATTTGTATTATCTTTGGCTACTTTCCTATCGTAATGACTCACAAAACTAAAAACACCATCTGTTCCCTTATAAGAAGAGTTTGCAGCCCTGCCTGAGACCCTGTGTGGGTCTGATCACTTCTCCAGCTGTCTCCTCAGGCACCTGCCTCCAGGATGTTCCCCTCAGTGACCACATCCTCACCTTCCCTGCTCCTGCTGAGGGTTCCCTCCTGGTCAGGAGGGCCTGTAAAACACTGGAAATGTGCCTTGGATATTAAAGGATAGTTAGTACCTTACCCTGGGAAACTCTCACTTCAGTGAGGCTATTTATAAATTCCTTTTGCCAAAGAAGTTTCTAGAAACATCTAGAAACTAATGGCCATGAGTGAGTGGTAGGCCTTCAGTGAGCTCTTCTTGGCTCATCCTACAGCTGGACACTGGATGAGCATTCCAGAAAGGTCTGTTCTCTTGTCTGCGAACTCTACTCACCAAAGACTCAGCCTGCATGTCCAGGAAGACATCCCTGGACCCTACCCTCCACTACCTTGCTGCTTCTGCGGCATTCTGTGAGGACTCCATCAGTGTAAAGAAGCCAAGACCAGTGCCATTCATCTGTTTATCTATTTAAACTGGCAGACTGTGCTCCAAAAGCACCAAGCATATACCATATACTGGTTCAGTGCATGAAAAAAGTAATGATTAAATGGATGCTGTATTAGCCAGCTTTCCCGTTACTGGACACAGTACACAACACCCACAATTTAAAGGAAAAGAGGTTCAGTTTGGCTCTTGTGTTAAGGGGATTCGGTCCATGGTCTGCGCACTCCAAGGCAGAAACATGGCAGAGAGGTCAGGTGGATCTCGGCTGCTGAGGTCACGGTGGCTGGGAAGCAGAGCAGGGGAGCAGCGCCAGAGTGGGACGCCTAGGGACCAGATTTAGTACCTAAGGTCACGCCTTCCTGACCCACCAGACACACCCAGAAGTCTCTCCCCTGGGCAGCTCCCAAGCCAATCAGATTGACACAATTAAATTCAACCCTCTTGGATGCCAATTAAAATCTCCTTGAGAAGACACAGAGAAGATACAGACCGTGAGAATTTTGCAGTAAGCCTCGTTTTCACAACAGAACAATGTGAAATCTCAAAGTAGTACTATAGAAATGTATGACTGTTTAAAAACCTATCTCCAAATTACAGTTAATGGAAATAGGCACACGAAATACCAGCCCAGATAGATATTCAGCTATATTATCTTTTCAACCTCTGTCATTTCTCCTCTCCTTTGCATTTTGTTCAAGTACCATTTTACTTTATTTTTGCCATCTTGCCATCTGCAGACATGTTTCCTGATGATGATATTATAAAATGTTCCATTTTGTGGTAATTCAGTGAGGTTCGTGGGCAGGCTGGGTTTGCACGACAGGGTCGCTGGCCCACGGTGTGGACGAGTGTGGACAAGGTGGCCAAGCTCAGCAGTCCTAACCTCACCCCTTGTCCAGGTGTCTCCCTCTTCCTCCCTCTTGTGGCCCTCTGTCCCTTCATAGCAATGTCTTTGTATATCCTTAAACCTGAAAAGTGAGAGCAGTCTTGGGAGGCCTTCATTCAGCTGGCAGTTGTAGAAGTTTTAACTGTACAGTCAACTCATAATTGTCCAGCAAGTAGAGAAGAGGGATAAAGGAATAAGATACACGCAACAGGGTGGTAAATATTAGTCCCAACCCGTTTGCCAGACCCTGAGCACACAAGAAGCAAGCACGGTCTCTGCTTCCCAGAGAAAGGGGATTGCTGGGCAACAGTGACCATTCAAAAAGATAAAAATAAAGGAGTCATCTGTTTGCTTCGAGCTTTCTCACAGCCCTACAAGTTGGTATTCATCGAAAATGAATGTGGAATCCAGGACCTGTCAGCAGCCTGAATTTATCATTTTTATAACAAAAAGCTTAAGCATATGTGGTTTATGGGCATACAAAAGAACAGTATTCCACCTCGAAAAAGGAAGGAAATAGCTGGGTGTGGGGTGCATGCCTGTAATCCCGCGACTCTAGGAGGCTGAAGCAGGAGGGTCCCAGGTTCAATCCTACCTGGGCAATTTAGTGAGATCCTGTCTCGAAATAAAAAGGGATGCAGCTCAGTATGAAGGCCCCAGGTTCAACCCCTGTCCTCATCCCACACACACAAAAAAGAAGGGAAATTTTGACAGGATATAAAAATGGATGAACCTGCAGAGCCTTATGCCAGTCACGGAAGGGCAGAGACTCGGCGTGAGTCTGAGATGAGGTGCAGAGAGCGGGGAGATGCTAGAGACGGCAGGTAGGTTGGTGCCAGGGAAGGGCGGCGGGGAGTTGATGTGTAACGGTGCAGTTCCTGGTGGGACAGTGGGGACAGTGGCACTGTGTGCACGCCTTGAACTGCCCACTACAAATCAAGTAAGAGGGTAAATTTTGCTTGCGTGTATTTTACCACTTTTTTTTAATTCTTTTTTTAATTGTATTTTAATGGTACACTTTAGATGTACATAGTGATAACATTGATCATAGGGGATTTGTACCTGTACATGATATATCTTGCTCCTTCTTTTTTTCCCGTTCCCCTCCCCTCCCTTCACCCCTCCTCCCTCCTTATTTACAAAAGCTTTCTTTCCATTTTTTCCTTCCATTTCTTATTTCTCTTGTCTCTCTGTTCCTTTCCTCCTCCCTTGTTCCCTTTCCCATTTGGACATTTTCTTCCCTTTCCCAATATAGTACATTTTAGTCTTTATTTACACTTTCAATTTCTCACACCAGGGAAACTATGCGGTATTTAAACCTGTGTGTCCAATTTATTTCACTTAAGAGTATGGTCTCAAGATGCATCCATTTACCTAGAAATATCTCAAGCTTATCATTCTTTATGGCAGAGTAGTACTCTATTGTATTAAAAAAAAACCACATTTTCTTTATCCATTCTGCTGTTAATGGGCATTTGGGCTGTTTCCAAGATTGAGCTATTACAAACTGTACTGCTGTAAACTTGGGTGTGCATATATTGCTGCGGTACAATGATTTTAATTCTTTGGGGAAGATACCAAGAAGGGGAATAACTGGGTCAAACAGAATCTCTAGTCCTAGTTCCCTGAGAATCTCCACACTGATTTCCATAGTGGTTGCCCCAGTCTACATTCCCACCAACAATAACAAATGCTGGAAGGGCTGCAGAGAAAAAGGAACCCTTTACCACTGTTTTGTAAGTAAATAAAAAGCATGAGTGTACCCAGCACCTGGGGGCCAGCACCGACTGCAGAATGAAGCCCTGGGCAGGTCCTCTGCCGCCAGAGCGACCGACCGGCAGGGACAGCTAGCTCCTCACACCCTGCATGGTCCGGAAGTGGGCCGGGCTGAGACCTAAAAGGACCGGACCGGGCTGTGGGGCTGCTTCCTGCACTGCTGCACAAGGAGGTCGTTGACTTCGGCATTTTTAATGGAGATTGAAAGTTTCTGGAATTTACCAGTCAGCCTGGTCTCCAGGCCTTTCTCCCTTCAATGCAGAGCAATAGCCGATGCCTGACACTGTTCCCCGGGCAGCTTCTCCCTTGAAATGACATGACAGAGAGTAAGGCAAATGAGGAAGAAACACCCACATGGCATCAGACACCACAGAAGCAGGTTTGCAGCCCATGATGCTGGCGCGGGAGGGACCGGGGACAGACCAAGGGCAGGATCTGAAGCACCGCTCTTGCACTATTTTTAGTCTGAAAAATACTGTAAATCCTATTGTCCCGTTCTGCTCCAATGGATCAAATTGTTTTCTTTTCTCTGCCTTTACCGCAGCTAACGTTTTGTGTGTGATTAGACAGGCGCATGGCCCACCTCAGGGGCAGCCAGGCTGAGGCATGGGGGTCTCCCTGCCATCTCCACATCGGGTGTGTGGATGATACAGCAGATCTACAGGTCACTCTGCAACCCTTCTCCAGGGCAAGAGGGCAGTCACAAATCTTGAACTAAGTGATGTGGGTGATACCATTTCATGGGACTAGAATGCGCCACATTGACAATTCATGATAGCTAAGTCTTGGAAGAGGCCTGTGTGGCCATCAACTGATGAGTGGATAAAGAAAATGTGTTTATGCATAATGGAGTACTACTCTCCCATAAAGAAGGATAAATTTGAGATATTTGTAGGAAAATGAATGTACCTTGAGACTATAATGTTAAGTGTAATAAATCAGACACACAAGCTTAAATATCACATGATTTCTCTTAAGAAGAAACCCAAATTGTAAATAATTAAAGAACAGAATAAAAGATAGCTAATAGGAAACAGGGAGATAGATCTTTTGCAAATGGGAAGGGGACCAAGGGATGGAGGGGAGGGGAGACAGAGAGGAGGAGAAAGGGACTTAAAAAGAACTAAGATGTGTTATGTATATGTACTAACTCCCTATGAGGAGTGTAATCATTATGTACTGCAAATGTGGACTAATAAAAAATAAAAATAAATGCACCATGGAGAAGTAAGGCGTTGTCCCGTCCCCAAGCCTGCCATGCAGGATGGCTTTTGCTACCCTCCTGGGCTGGGTACTGCTTCTTAATTCTGCTAAAAGGCTTCCAGGAGCACAAGATTGAGTCCCCACCTCTTCTTTTAGGGTCCAGCCTCCAGCCTTTCAGGTGAGTCACCATCTCCAGCCACCCTCAGGGCCCCGGAGCCTGGATTGCAGCTGCTGCTGCCTTTTGAATGTGTCTCCAAAGTTCAAGGGTTGGAAACTTAACCTCAGATCCACATACTGATGATACTCAGAGTGGAGCCTTGGGAGGTGGCTAGGTTTAGATGAGGTCATGAGGGCGGAGCTCCATGGGACATTGGTGGCTTGAGAAGAATAGGAAGAGACCGGAGCTAGCATGCTTGCTCAATCTCAATGTGTACATGATGGCCTCTGCCATGCGATGATGCAGAGAAAGCCCCACCAGGTGCTATGGGTTTCCCAGCCTCCAGACCATGAACCAGAAAACCTCCAGTCTGCACACATTACCTGGTGCTTTTGCTAAGAGGCAGCTGTGTCTTCCATCCATAAATCCTGTTGATTTATTCCATGAGCTGCCATGGAAGCAAACCATAGACCCTACCTTGTACCCTCCCAGGGACCAGGTGAAATGAAATGACCAAATAGTATGCTTGGCCCGAACCCTACACGGCAATGTCAGGAGCTGTCTGTTCTGCACGGCACAGCTACACCAAGAGTGCTGGAACTCTGTGGGCTCTGGACTTGGCTTGCTTGCCAAAACTGGCAGCAAGTCAGAATCCCCAGTATCTATACAAGGTGCTTTGGCACCAGCTGCAATATGCTGCTTGTGACACGCCCAGGAACCAGGTCAATGTGTGTGCCCATGTGAGGGCCGGCAGCTGCCTGGCTCCAGAGGCTGTCTGGAGGCTGAGGAAGGCTGGGCAGGAGGCAGAGGATCCAGCGCACTGTCCCAGGAGCTCAGGAAGGAGGCAGGAGACTGCCTTCTCTGGACTTATGCCCAACTGAGAGGAGACAGGGGCACCGGTGACAAAATGCCCACGCTTTGGAAACAGCTGAGCAGCTTAGAAACCAGCAGTTCACCCTTCTAGTTCTGAGCAAGAGCATGAGAAAGACACACAGCAACGGGTTGGCGAGCAGCTCCTCTGTACCACAGATGAGAAGAAATGGCCAGAGAGGTGGCCATTTCCTTTGCCCCTCAACACAAGCACCTGCTTTCTGCCGTCAGCCCACACGGCCTCAGGGGTCCAGAGAGTGCAGTAGGAATATGCACTTTTGTCCCCTGCCTCAGAATCCAGGTAGCTTCCTTGTGTTTGCAAGAGGAGTTGTCAAATTTCATTGCTGTAGATTTTGTAGATTCTCACTGATACCCAGCTGTAAGCAGCAGTATTAACTTGAAGGCTATTTACCGAAGTCCACATAAAGTAACTTGGGTTCTAAAGGTTCACCACTGTTTTTTTAAGTACTCTAAATTATTTAGGACAAAATGCTCTCTAAATGTTTTCATGAAGGTGCAGTAAGAAACGTCTCTAGGACCCATGTCAGTGGACAGGAATAATTTCCCTCTTTCATAGAATTTTAAAGTAAATTTTATCGTGTGTGTTGGAGACTTACATGATGTTATGGGACACATCTAGATAATAAAATGGTTAGTGTCGTAAAGCAAATTAACATGTGTGGCACCTCACATCTTACTTTGTGTGAGACAAGAGCAGCTAAAATCTACCTAACCAAGAGCGCTATGCAGTCAGTTTCAGTAACTATAATTCTCATTTGTACATTATATATTTTGACCTTTTCTATCCTACGTGAGGTACAATAAAAAAATATGGTGAACATATAAATTTTTAAAGAATTTGTTACAGTAAAAGATAGATACATTGGGGCTGGGGATTTAGCTCAGTGATTGGAGTGCTTGCCTTGCAAGCACAAGGGCCTGAGTTCGATCCCCGGCATCACAAAAAAAAAAAAAAAAAGATACATTGTCATTAGTCCCCCTCAGAATACTGAAATACATGTATCCCACTGTTCTTGCCACTCTCTGCAGCAGCTCTGGGAGTCTTCCTTCATGAGTGTCTTTAGTTGCACTGTTGTGGCCTCCTCTGTGTCCCGAATCAACTCAAAACTTCTACCTTTCCTGGTCATTTTGACTTTGGGGAAGAGCCAGAAGTCAGGCTGTGCTATATTGGGTGAATCAGGTGAATGAGGACACAGCATCATATTTTCCATTTGACAGAAATTGCCATAAATATTTTGAATCAGTTGGGAACATGGAGGCAGCCACCAGAAGATTTGTTACACAGAAGCAATGGCCACGTGGGGGTGGCTGACAGCAAAGCCAGGGCTGTCATTCTGCCTTTGGAATCGGCTTCCCTGTCCCCTCAGCCTTCTCTTGTGACCGTCTCATACCCAGGAGTGTCTGTCTCATCGCGCCCTCTCCTTGGGCACCTTTGTCTGCTCGGGGGCGCCTGGTGCCCTGTACTGTGGCCCTCTAGTCAGGAACACCATGTCCCTCTGCAAAGAGCGCGTTTCAGAAAGTCTTCCACAATCAAGAAAAAGGAAGCAACTGAGGCTATTTGGCCTGAAAAAGAGGACAAAAGATCACTGTGTCCAGGATTTGAGGCTGACCACATCCCTAGAGTGGCTTTACTTCAAAAAAAGATAATGGAGAGCAAGAAGTTCGTTGAGAATATGGAGAAATTACAGCACTCCAAGGCCGCTGGTGGGAATGTGACAGGGCATAGCTGATGTGGAGAACAGTGTGGCCGCTTCTCCAACCAAGAATTACTGAGACCCAGTAATCCAGTAGTGTGAGATGAAAACATGTATCCGCACAGAGACGTGTACACCCATGTTCATAGCAGCCTCTTCAGAATAGCCCGAAGGCCGAAGCCACCCCAGTGTCACTGGTGGGTGAAAGGATAAAGAAAATGCAGTATCTACATGTAATGGAATATGACTTAGTCTTGAAAGGCAAGGAAATTCCATATGCACGGACCTTGAAAATACTGAGCTAAATGAGAATCTATCTCTTTTATAGGGTCTAGCCAGAAAAGGCAAAAGTAGAGAGACAAAAGGGGAGGTGGGAATCAGGGGCAGGTGCTTACTGGACACAAGGTGTTCCTCTCAGGTGATGAAAAAGTTTGAAACCAGAGAGTTGGTGGGGACATCACACCATGAATGCCATGTGTGCCGCTGAATTGCATATTTTAAAACAGTGAATTCACCCAAACTTTAAAGCAGTGTTCCGAGCACTGTCATTCTGCACGGCCCCTGGACACCTCGCGAGAAAGTGAGCAGAAGCCCAGGAAGCGGGTGGTCACTGTGATCAGCAGGACGTAGCAGAGACTGTGCGCGCTGCCCCTCTGTGGAGACTCAGGAGCGAAGCTGGGTCTGCGGTACAGCCAGCCCTGCAGCCGTCTACAGGAGTCACCTGGGTGGCTTAAAAAAGTATCGCTTGGCCCACCCAGGGATACCAGTGCCAGCAGTCTAGGGCACAGCCTGGGCATGCAGACCGTGCTCCTAGTGGCTCTCAGCTTTGGGTGGAAGCGGCGGCCTTAATGTCCCTCCCACTGCCCTCTCTGGTGCCTCTCACACGGGGGCTCTCACTCCCCACAGGGACCGAGGCACTGTGGCTCCGGCCACACCTGGGAGCTTGCTTAGACATGCAGGATCTCAGCCCTGCAGCGCTCCGGGTCAGTCCACTCTGCAGCAAGATCCGGGGGACCTGCACCTGAGGTGAAGAAACGCTACTTACTGTACATCATTATTTGCAAGGTGCCTTCAACTGCCTTCTCTCACTGTGTCTTGTGAACAACCACAAATAGTCCTCGGGGCAGGTGACAGATGCCCCTGTTTGACCGATGAGCAAGACCAGGGTCTTGGTGCCCTCTGGGTGCCTGTGGCAGGCCCAGCCTCCTCTGAGGCCCCTGGACTTCCCACCCTCCCTCCTGCCCACCCCAGTGTCCTGCTTGTAGCCTGGTTGAGTAAATATTTGATGTGCTGAGGAGGGGAGAGAGACAAAGGACAGAGGAAATGCAGGGGCCCCTCTGCCAGCCAAACCCCCAGGTGCACGGTACACCTGTGCTCCAGAGCCAGGCTTCCTGGTTCTCAGTTCACAGTGCCGGGCCACGCCAAGGGCACTGCTCAGCCAGCGCCTTAAAGTCCTCCAAGGGCAGAGGCAGGTGCTTGGGGGAACTTGACCCCGATCCTGGATCACGGAATTTTCAAGCCCAGAACCATAGCTATGGGTCACAGGGCACTGTGCCAGCTGCTTGCTTGTGTGTAAAACCACTGTGGTTTTTGTTTTTGTGTTTTTTGGGTTTTTGTTCTTTGGTTCTGGGGGTCGAACTCAGGACCTTGTGCTTGTGAGGCAAGCACTCTAACCACTGAGCTAAATCCCCAGCCCACCCCCCCAAAAAACCACTGTGTTTTTTTGATATTTTCAGTTTCTGTGAGGCTGTTCTCTTTCATTTCAGCTCCTTCCTCTGTCTAAATGCAAGTCACAGCCGGGTGTAGTGGTGCACCCCTATAATCCCGGCACCTGGGAGGCTGAGACAGGAGGATCACTGCAAGGTCAAGGCCCTCCTGGACGACATAGTGAGCTTAGGCCAGCCAAAACTGCGTAGTGAGACCCTGCCTCAAATATACAAATAAATAAATAAATGCAAGTCACATCATGTCTTTTCCCGTTGGCCATACAAGAGACTGCAAGGGCAATGGCAAACTTACCGGAAATCAGGACTTTCAGAAAATAAACTCATGGCATTTGTTTTTCTACAACCAGCCAGAGAGAGTCAGTAAAGGAACACATTACATGTACAGCTTACCACCTCAGACACAGGCACACACTCCCTGGCCCCTGGACTTGGTCTGACCATAGTATAACCCTTACTGTGTTGCCAGGTGATGTACACACACACACACACACACATGATTAAGGTCTCGCTACAATCGAGGCTAAGAAAGGCTGTGTTGTTGCCTTTAATACACGCTTTCGTGGCCTCAAGAGGTTCGCAGGTGGGGGTCTGCAGGCAGCCCTGATTGGTGGATCAGCCTGGGGCCCTGATCAGCGGCGTCGGCCTGGTGTCTTTCTTTCTTTTGTTTTTATTTTATTAGTACGTTTGCAGTGCGTGCATTTTACAGTTATCTCAGGGAGTTGGTGCATGTACACCACGCAGCTCATTTCTTTTTTTATCCTCGTTCTTCCCTCCTCCTCTAGCTCCCCTTCCCCCTTTTCATTCTTGTGGATACTGTTATCTCGGTTCATGTTTATGGTGTATAATGTTCACATTCATTGAGGTTGTTAGGACATTGTACCTGACATCGTCACTCTACCTACTTCCCCACCCCATCAACCCTCATCCTTGGTCCCCGCACGCCTCCCATCTGCAAGAGATCCATCGTGTCTTCTTCCGTCCTTCCTTTTGCTCTCAGCTCGTACTTTGCCTTCCTCAGATGAGCGATACCACACAGTACTTAAGTCTGTGTGTCTGCTGCGTTTTGCTCAGCATTGCGTGAACCCAGTTTCTATTCCAGAGCACGGCAGGGCAGACGGCTGGGACCACGTGAGGGACGAAGGACTCTCTAATGGGTGGTTTTGTGAGAGCATAAGGAAAGTGGGGAGAAACTGTTCCAGAGAAAAGAACTAGGAAGGACTTAGTACCTTAATACCTTGGGACTCGACTGCTCTGAATTTGGTACGGGACGCATTTGGATGCGAATACTTTGTCCTGTACTCGTATTTCTTTGGTATTTGACATGCAAGCTAGAACTTGTCGCCGTCCACTGCCTCGGGACGCCTGCCCTTCCAGACACAGCAGTCTGTTTGAGACTTCTTGTCTTTGATACTCCACAACCAGTTAGTGACTGGGAACCGATTACCACTGTACTTTGCACTACCATCGTATTTAAATATATATATATGTATGTATTTGTATACGTATGGAGAAGGAGAAAGAGATTGAGAACTTGACTCTATTAATGAGAACTAGCCTTGAGATCTTTTACCTTTTTTTGTTTTGGTGCTGGGGATCGAACTCAGGGCCTTGTGCTTGCAAGGCAAGCACTCTAACCGCTGAGCTAAATCCCCAGCCCAAGATCTTTTACCTTTTTACACAGAGAATGAGTGAAGCTGAAGCTGGGGCTGGTGGCACATACCCATAATCCCAGCACTCTGGGAAGCTGAGGCAGGAGGATTGTAAATTTGAGCCCAACCTGGGCAACTTAGCGACTTAGTGAGACCTGCCTCCCTCAAAATAAAAAATAGACTGTGGATGTAGCTCAGTGTGAAGGCCCGAGTTCAAGCCTCAGTACCACCAAAAAGGAAAAACTAAAAAGGAATGAGTGAATTTTAAGTATTGCTTCTTTCTCAGAATACAATGAGAAAATTTTAAATTTTTTTTATTTAAACCACGTGTCTTGTTTCATTGTTTCCTTTTCTTTCAGATGAATTTTT